>CM022944.1:130443680-130626414 GCA_012931725.1 Litsea cubeba
TTAAAGAATTTAAGACCCTTTTTTGTGTAATGGAAGGAATAATACATTAAGTCACTGCTTCTTACAACCCCTAAAAAAGTGGTGTAGCGAGAGTGTAAAAATTAAACACTTCTGGTAGGTTTTTTTTTCTACTATATACAGATATTTTCTATTTTTTAAAAAAATAAATAAATTTTGTTTTAGAAATAATGGGAGACTGTTGTATATTGTCTAAAAAAGTCTTTCAAAAGAGTTTGAATCCGACAACGGATAATGGATAAACCACAAAATCCAGACCAATAAACTTGTCTTTCGTGTTAAAATTTCAAGTCCCAAATCAAACATGCATGCAATGGTGGGCTGTTGGTATATTTTCCCTCTACTTTCTACATGCATGCAGTGGTAGGCTGTTGGCTACACTAGAGGCTGACAAACGCCTCTATTCTCAAAATCTCTATCTGATTTAGAGATTTTAAGAAATAGAAACAAAAAATAGTGATGCCAAAGGGAAGCTTAGATTGCATAATGGTTCTCATCATTTGAGAGGAGTGTTTCAAACTTTGGGGTCTCTTGAGACTTTTTCCAAGAGGTATGTCTAGGCTTTGTTCAATGGATGTCACATATCATATGGTTTGGTTTCCACCTCTATTTAACCATTCCATTTTTCGAATTCTAGCATACAAAATCATATTTGTTTTCTTCTCTCATTTCCAGTAAAATCCATGTTCCCCGGAGACAAACTTTCTGTAAAATCCTTCTGCAAACGGGGAATTTGCTCGTTTTTAGAAAGCATCTTAAGTGGAGTGCCTTGCGCATCTTTGCTCCATTAATTCATCATTATATCATCTACCAAGCCATTATTTCCAACAAAAAATCACAAGTGAGATAGGATATAGATATATGATTTAGCTTTGAACTCTTTTGCTGGCATTAAGCATGTCAAAATAATAATTTATATTTCAAACACTTGATAATAATGTTTTCCATCAATATACATGTGAGAAACTTTTAAGGCACATATGAAACAAGAAGCCGGAACAAACTCACTCAGGATTGAACTCTATAACCCATACCCTCTACAAGTCCCTCAAGACCCACTAAATCAGTCCCAAAACGGAGCTGGTTGAAGCAAACTAGCTATTTAATCCAACCCATTTCTATCCCTAACACAACCTGCCTGAACTCTGAATTTGTCACATTCTAGGGTTATTTTGGCCTCCTGGATACAAACCTCATCTTACAACAGGAAAGTAGTAGCTGAGTTCTAGTTGAAACTTGAAACCGATTTCATACTAGAACAGGTAAAAGTATCAGCAAAACCAATGCGAGCAAATGCAAGTAAACATTAAAAGCAAAAGGGTAACTAAATAAAAAAACAACTGCCTCGGAAACATAGAAATGGTATAATATTATAGAAACATTCCCAACAAAACATCAATATCAAGATACAATTAAACGTTGTACAACACAAGCATTTCAGCATCTTGAATTGTCTCTTAAAACATATACAAATGCTATGAAAATAATAGCATAAGACTGACCTGCATTCAAGATTCAAGAAAGACGCACCCCGACATTGTGACGACGGACCACATGCAAGAAGAACTTGGACCATACTCGCATCTCCAAACGATCACCGCCCATTGGCCCATCTCGATCTTTTGGCCATATGCATCAGCTCCTGTCATGTGAGACCATGTTCAGGGACCCAAACGGTAAGGACCGTCACCCATGAAATGGCCTTCCATGTAGAGGGCTGCCGCATTCTGGGGATGGAGCCCATCCATCACCACAAATTGCATGTCCTCCGATGGTTTCCAATGGCGTTTCCTTTGGTTATGAACCAGTTATTTATCTGCTTTTGGTCAAGGCCGGTCGACTCTGCCAAAGCGACCTTCTCTGCCTCCTGCTCATACAAAACATCAAGTCATTTAGTTACCCTTCTATGTTACAAATCAAGCATAAAGTGCAAGGACTCATCCTAACCAACACATGAAACCTTGCATTCATGTCTATTAAGACACAAAGTTGCAGGTCTTTTTGTGGATGGACAAAAACCTGAAACTCGCACCCGTCAAATGATCATTACTAAATGCTGGACTAAAAATAGAGGATTGGAAAACATCGCTTAAGATCATTAGGCCAATTAATGCAGTTAAGATCATTGGATTTGCTCAACAATGCAACCATTCATTAACAACAACAAATTTTACAAACATTTTTTAGGTCAAGGAGAATGTTTTCTTACTATTTAGTGGAGAGAATGGCACAAATGAAAACCCCCATTTGTTTCATACACTTGTAGTAGCCCACAATATATATTAAAAAAAGGCCTAAATTTCGAGATTGTGCCCATATGGTAAATGGCTCAGATCTCACCCACTTACTTAAATTTGTCCTCATTAATGGATTCCATCACATTTTTCTTGCACCCTACATCAATTGTGTTCTACAAAAATGAAATAAAAAAAAATTCTACAAATGAATAAAAAAAAAGACCTCAAGGCTTACTACGCCCCATATAATTTGGATGCGAACAATTTAAAACATCCATGTCCGTCATCATTAGGCTTCATTTCGCTCTTCAGAGGCACAATCTCAAATCATTAGAAAATCATGAGAATGGTGATGCCATTTGACTTTCCTCTTCACTATATGCCGATATACATCCATTGTAAGTTAATAATCCATTTGTTAAGATCATCGAAATTTAAGTAATACCTGGGGAACAACGAAAATAGATACAGCGATCAATTAATAAACCTTTATGTTTGAATAGACATGGTCAATCTATTTTTCAGGCAAAATGATGAACGACTAGGATCACCCTGTAAGATGGAACACATGGGTGAATAAGATGAATGATCATACCTAACATATGAAACATAGGTAATGCAAATGAACAAGTATTTTTGGACTATTAACAGATTCATTTCTTATGAAGGGTACGGAGTAACTAATACGCACTTTATTCATTAGGATGGCCCATAGTCCAAAAGCATTTATCTATGAGTGCTAACACTTTGTAGACATTTCAAATGAAAACACAGGCAGTAAATATTAAGATTTGGTTGTTTTTTGTAGTAAAAAACTGTCCTCATGTACTTGAATGGATATAATTTAATTTTAAGTGTCATGTGATGACCATGGACCTTCCATGTGAGCCCACTAGAAAAGGAACTCCCGGTACATGTCATGTGGACAAGAGTCAATTACGATTTACAATCTGCAGGAAACAAATACAAAAAAATTGAAAAACACTATCTCATGTGTTAGTGATATGATGAAGGAAACAATCCAGTGCAAAAAACATGAACAGAAAGTTCACCAAAACTATAAGTTAACCAGCTAGTCACAGCATTATGTCAGCTTTTTTTTAAAGGTTTATGTCACCACTTTAATCCAGTATTATGGTTATTTCACAATTTACACCAGATAATTTCATATATCCTTTCTTAATCAATGCATCGAGCTTGCAACATACCGAAGGATATGGCCATTTATAGTGCAACTCCCACCAGCTCAGTAACTTTTGCCTGGCTTCTTTAGGCAGCTTCCCTTTTTTCTTTTTCTTTGACAGTTCTTGCTTAAGACTGCTCAAGTAACCACTGTACTTCTTCAGAAGATGATGCTTAAGTTCTCTGTCTTCAGCACGTGGATCGATCTCTGGAAGTTCCGTCTCACCCCCACTCCCATCTTGATCCTCCTCAGATGAGCCAACTCCTTCAAATTTTTCATCTGCAGAAGAATACAAATTATGGGTTAAGTCCCTTTTATCTTTTCTCTTTTTTTTTTAACAAAAAAAAAAGAAAAAATAAACCTCAACAAGATCAGCAACTTTCCATTGAAACATAATAGGTTTGGAGATCAATGTATTTCGGTGATGGGACTCCACTATACAGTTTTGAATATAAGGTAGATGAACAGCCTACTCCATTCCCAACAGTCAGGGTCTCAATTGTAGTACTGTTAATGTGGAAAGCAATACAGTCCATCCATTGTACAGTACAGATCAATCCACTCGGTCAACAGCTCCTATGCTCACTTAGAATATACTAAGGGTTCATGGCTACCTGGTTACAACCCGTGTCTCTGGGTTGTACGTATTATGGAACTCCACTACTATTGTGATAAAAATCAATAGCAAAGAAATAAAAAAATAAAAAAAAAATTGCTTTCAGCTAGTCATTGGTCCCTAACATCATTGTTACAAAAGAACAATGACTACATTATAACCCATGAAAAGCCATGAGCCCATGTCCAGCATATGACTTCAACACAAATACAAACGGGGTTCCAAAGTACATTGCTTGCAAAAGGTAATAGTGTTTTAACTGCACCCCAACCAGACAAGCCAGAATTCTTGACATCCCAGCCACGCTTTGCTGGATGGACAAGGAAATAAATTGCCATGTGCTTGTTGCAGAGAAAAACCAGCACTACCAATTAATTGAAAAGAAAAGGTTGGAGTTGTGTGCAATTCGTGTCAGCATATCACTGGGGTAAGAGCTGTCACGTGTGCACCAACAATAAATTAAAACAAAAGCATATTGCTAATAGTTTCTATACAATAAATAATAATCAAATGAACAATACAAGTGAGATTCCAGTAATCCACAGATACAACAATCACAGGACATCTTAATGCAAATTGGAAAGAGTACTTCCGCTACAGCAATGCTCTTTGGATGAAAGACACAAGCACAATTTCCCAAATCTTGACAAGGTCAAGCATAAGTACATTGTAGTTGTGAATAGAATTCGGTGTCTTCAGAGCACCACTTATACGAATGTACCCTGTTTTATGTAGATTAGGAGTACTATACTAATGAGCATATCCTAACACCAAATCCTAGGTTTCTTCAGAGTAGTTTTGGGACATGATTCCACTAGGTGCCACCATATAATATAGAAACAACAGATAAGATAAACATGGGAAGCAGGGATGTCACGCCCCATTCACAATTCATGGAGAACCGATATCAAATTTGGTTATCCAGTTCAAATCATTAGTTAACACTTAGTTCTATGGTTTTCACCTGGAATAGTTCACCATTGTGATTAGACTCATCAAAGAATGTAGTGTATGCACCATTTTAAATGCAAGACGAGAAAAAATTCTAATGGTTAGTTTTCACCATGTTTTTGACATCTGGACAGGTTGCAACAATAGCACACAACAGTTCTCAGATTCCTATATCTGGGGGCAACTATAACACACAACAGTAGCAGCAGTGCCTTTTCTGGTAGAAAAAGGATCAGTGTGTGGAGCGCAAAAGTGATGAGAATGTCACGTGTCACTTCGATTCAAGGAGTGCTTTAATAAGACAACTGCCAGCATCATCATATGGAGCTGAATGTGATGGAGCAAAGAACAGAGAATTGAAAAAGTAAATGTGGCCAGAGCTGCATAAGTTTAAGAAGAATGGCATGGATTAGGAATGCGTATATAAACAAGAATCTAAATGTGGCTGCCACTAAATGAATTTAACAAGGATGGACAATTACACAGCAGTTATTCCTGCTATGCTATTATACAGAGTCGAACACTGAACGAAGAAGAAACGAGAAGTGCACGCTGCAGAAAAGCACATGCCAACAGGAATTGGGGAGTTACAGGAAAGGACCGAATTAGGAATAAGCATACAAGAGGAAACTAATGGCTAATCAACAATAGAAAGGAAAATCAAGTCTTGTTTTGGAATGGTATGGGCACATAAAAAGAAGACTTGAATCAACCCCTGTAAGACATACTAAAGAGGTTACATGTTCAAGGAACTGGGAAATCAGGGACGTCGTAAAGATGTTAAATGCAGTAAGGATACAGGTGAGGAATTATTCAGTTGCTGAAAAAAAGGATCCAAATTAGGTTGGAAAAAGTAGAAATTAACAATACAACAAACGTAGTCTTGACAACTCAAACCAAATTAACAACTACAAACTATTATACTCTATGATGACATGCACTCCAAAGTAGCATTTACAATTACAAAGGAAAATAGAAAAGCAAAAGGGGCTGCTATAATTAAAGTGTTAACGAACATGCCTTTATTGATCATTAACAAAAAGTACGTAAAGTTCCCATTCTTCATCTCCATTCCAAATTCCATAATCAAGAAGAAGATAAGATCTTCGAAACTGCATATGGAAGAAGCTAAAATAGAGTACAGGTATAGTGACTAACAGTACTGATGCATAGAATGCACTATTCCTAGCTCAGCCTTCGATAACATAGGCCATTTTAATATGCTTGACACGAATAGCAAGTGCATAATGGTGCTTGGAAGGTCTCAATGAGAACCATATGTTTTGGTTAGCTGAAATTCCCGGGAAAATGACTCAATCAAAGAAGTTAGGGGGGATTCTATACAAATATACGGAAACACAATTTGAAGGAACAAAATGATAAAATTCTTCTTGATGGATTTTTAACCCATGCAATATATTTCACCAGCACTGAATCAACTGTGGAGAGTTTATCTTCCAGCCTTATTCCGCCCAATTTGATCTATTGTAAGGATGCCCAAATCCAAAATCTCACATTCATCAGCCCGTATATGGTGCAAATGGTTAGATCAATAAGGTGATGTGAAGTATGAGGCAAATGATACAAAGTAAATTGCAAGATCTTTATCCACACGAAAATAGAATCGCAGGAGTTGCTAGATAATTTGACATTTTTATCCATTGGGTGCATCAAATTATCCAATGTGGAGAGATCATGATGATGATTCTGAAAATCGTAATCATACTGAAAATCGCTGAAGGGGCTGAATCGAATTATATCACAAATCATAGGGCGTTTTTTTACATGAAAATTAAGAACAAAAATAAAGTTGAAAAAAAAGTAGTTATTCAAAACCCATCCATTTTCCAACAAGATAGTGACAAGACTATGATATGAAGATTTTCATTAATATATACTAATGTATCATATAGGATATATGCATTTATCAACATTACCAAACCAAAACAAACAAAGCCTTTTCCCACTAGGTGGGGTCGGCTATATGGATTTGACGACGCCAATCAAATCTGTTTAGGGCCATGTCCTCCGTTAGATCCATGTAGGCAAGGTCATGTTTAATAACTTCTTTCCAACTTCTCTTGGGTCTCCCTCTCCCTCTCCTACTCCTGGCAATCTCAATGCTTTCACACCTTTTAACAGGTACCTCCGTTGGACGCAATCTAAAAATGGCCGAACCATCTCAGTCGATTTTCTCTCATTTTATCTCCAATCGGTGTTATTCCTACTTTGCCCCTAATCTCCTCATTCCTAATCCTATCTCCCCTTGTGATCCCGCACATCCATCTTAGCATTCTCATCTCCGCAACTTCCAATTTCTTGACATGATTATGCTTTACTGCCCAACACTCTGATCCATATAACAACGCTGGTCGTACCGCTACCTTATAATACTTCCATTTAACCTTGAGGGGGAATTTCCGATCACACACAAGACCCCCGAAGTATTCCTCCATTTGGTCCACCCGGCCTGAATCCTGTGACTTACATCAGTATCAATCCCTCCATCCTGTTGCACCATAGATCCAACGTACCTAAAGTTTTATTTCTCTACAATCTTTTGTGTGCCCAAACTTACTTCTATGTTACCAGGTGTCCTACTTTGACTAAACTTGCATTCCATATTCCGTTTTGCATTGATTTAGCCTAAAACCTTTTGTCTCTAATGTTTTCAGCCACAATTCTAGTTTAGCATTCACTCCTTCCCTCATCTCATCAAAAACAATGTCATCTGCAAATGGCATACACCATGGCACCTCATCCTGGATATGTCTTGTAATCTCATCCATAACTAGGGTAAACAAGTACAGGCTTAACGCTGAGCCTTGGTGTAGACCAATCGTGATAGGAAACTCCTTAGTTTCGTCGCCAGTCGTCCTTATAGATGTCACGACTCTATCATACATATCCTTTATCGCCTCAATATATGCGACACACACTCTTTTCTTTTCCAGAACTCTCCAAAGAATTTCCCTAGGAACCCGGTCATAGGCCTTCTCCAAGTCAATGAACTCCATATGTAAATCTCCTTGACCTTCTCTATACTGTTCCATTAACCTCCTTAGGGGAAAGATAGCCTCCATGGTTGATCTCCCAGGTATGAAACCAAATTGATTCTCTGAAACGTTTGTTGTTCTTCTTAGTTTTCTCTCAATAACTCTCCCATAATTTCATCGTATGGCTCATCAATTTAATCCCGCGGTAGTTCGCACAATTCTAAATATCTCCTTTGTTCTTATATATGGATATAAGAATACTTTTCCTCCATGCATTAGGCATCTTCTTGCTCTTTAGCATTACATTAAAAAGCTTTGTCAACCAACTAATGCCATCCTCCCCCAAGCACCTCCAGACCTTAATAGGGATACCATCTGGCCCAACCGCTTTCCCATTCTTCATTCTTTTCAATACATCTTTAACTTCTTCCCTACTGATTCTCCTATAGAACATATGATTCGCTTCTTCTCTAAAACTGGTAAGCTGCCCCAATTGCATGTCACTACTACTGCTTTCGTTAAATAACTTGTAGAAGTAGCTCATCCAACGCTCATTTATCTCCTCTTCCTTTACTAATACCTTTTCATCCTCATCCATAATGCATTTAACTTAGTTTAAGTCCTTGGTCTGCCGATCCCTGGTTTTAACAAGCTTGAATATCTCTCTTTCGCCTTCCTTAGTGTCAAGTCGCCTATATAGCTCCTCAAAGCCTTTGTCTTGGCCTCACTAACTGCCTTTTTTATTTCACTTTTTGCTTCTTATACCTCTCCAATTTCGTCTTCATTTCGATCCATTTGCCAAGCTTTAAAGCACTCTCTTTTACCGTTTATCTTGTCTTGGACGGCTTCGCTCCACCGGAGCACCCCCTTTGCATTCTCGTAAGACTTCTTTCCCTACCCTCCTAATACACTCTGCTACCTTATCCCACATATTATTTGCACTCTCATCTATCGCCCCTGTTTATCAACATTACTATAAAAAATAAACAAGTTAAAATTTTTTCAGCTCACTAAAAAATACAAGTCATTGAATGTCTCTGAAGTTTAAGAAGCTTGCATATTAAAAAGAAAAAAGAACGTATGACAAAATCCATAAGTACAATCTCATATCTATCTACCTCCAAAACATCTCCAGAATCCCACAAATTCTTAAGAGGATTCATTAATCACTAGTTAACAACTTAAGCATAGAAACATTAAAAAGAAGAAGAAGAAGAAAAGTAAAAAAATTACTAATATTAGCCATTAGGATATGGCTACTCCCACCCAGACAAACTGACTGAATTGTAAGATTAGATATAACAAGTGTCCAATCATAAGATTCATACAAAAATCCTAAGATCATTTGAAAAGTCTTTTTCTTTGAGGATTCAATACAACTCCTAGGATATTTTTATAGCAACAATGAAGATGGTGATTGGTTTGAGCTGGCTAAACCCTTGATGTGGAACTAAAGAATTCGCTGGCCTCACAGCTCCAGCCCCCACCCCTCAACTAATTTTGTGGTTTTGTAGTGTGGTCTCTTAATATTATTGCCAACTATTGCATGTTAATTCAGAAATAATTTTAGAATATTGGTAATTTGGTACTCTATATTAAATTATTGTTCCATTCACAACATGTAATGATCATCACACCCAAACCAAACCAAACCAAACCAAGCCCTTCCCACTAGGTGGGGTCGGCTATATGGATTTGACGACGCCAATCAAATCTGTTTAGGGTCATATCCTCCGTTAGATCCATGTAGGCAAGGTCATGTTTAATAGTTTTTTCCAACTTCTCTTGGGTCTCCCTCTCCCTCTCCTACTCCTGGCAATCTCCATGCTTTCACACATTTTAACAGGTGCCTCCGTTGGACGCCTTCTAACATGGTCGAACCATCTCAGTCGATTTTCTCTCATTTTATCACCAATCGGTGCTATTCCTACTTTGCCATTAATCTCCTCATTCCTAATCCTATCTCTCCATGTGATCCTGCACATCCATCTTAACATTCTCTTCTCCGCAACTTCCATCTTCTTGACATGATTACTGCTTTACCGCCCAACACTCTGATCCATATAACAACGCTGGTCGTACCACAACCTTATAATACTTTTCTTTAACCTTGAGGGGGACTTTCCAATCACACAAGACCCCCGAAGCACTCCACCATTTGGTCCACCCGGTCTGAATCCTGCGACTTACATCAGTATCAATCCCTCCATCCTGTTGCACCATAGATCCAAGGTACCTAAAGTTTTCTTTCTCTACAATCTTTTGTGTGCCCAAACTTACTTCTATGTTACCAAGTGTCCTACTTTAACTAAACTTGCATTCCATATATTCCGTTTTGCATCGACTTAGCCTAAACCCTTTTGTCTCTAATGTTTTCCGACATAATTCTAGTTTAGCATTCACTCCTTCTCTCGTCTCATCCACTAAAACAATGTTATCTGCAAATAGAAATGATCATCACACCCATTAAAGAAAAAAAAAGCTAAACACCATATCATTTTGTCAATAAAGAAAAATTGAAGATGAGTCATCAAGTGGAAAATTGGGAATTTTTTTAACTCAAAATTACATCGTTTGATGGGTCACATATTAGTTTTTGGTCAAACTTATAACTCTTAGCCCATGTTTGGCATCTCTACTTCCAACCTCTATTAATATGTCTAATGTCTAGCAGGTAGAGGTTTGGAAAATAAGTGTGTTTGGTATAGATTCCACCCTCTACCCTGCTTAGAGAAGTAAAGGCAAATCCTCTTAAAATGAAGCTTATGAAAGTAAGAGCTTTAGCCTCTCTTTTTTTCATGGCTCTTTTTTGGAATGGCCTTGTGGGAATAATAGTAGAGATTCCAAATGAGGCATTAGCAATTTTTAGATTTCAAATTTCTAATAAAGAGGTTCGTTATGTTGTTTGGCCATAAGGAATTTGTTAAAGTCAACGTCCACCCTCGTCTTTCTGGAGCGGTCATAATTGTGGTCGAGCCCCGAGCCCTCACCAAAAAACCATTGTTGTGCCGTTTCCCATGACCAATTGGTTTTGGGATAAGTGGTAGCTCAATGGGGTGTAAGATCCTACAAGTGGTATCAGAGCCTAGTAGGTCGGGTGTTCGAGTCACGAGACACGCGTTTTGCGAATTGCGCAGCAGGAGTCGCAGCGGGTGTGCCATTGAGGGAGGGATTGTTGAGGTCAACGTCCACCCTCGCTTCTGAGCGGTCATAATTGTGGTCAAAGCCCTTGCCCTCACCATAAAACTATTGTTGTGCCGATTGATTTTTGGATAGTGGTAGCTCAATGGGGTGTAAGCTCCTACAAAATTGTTATTTAATGTGTGTACTCAAGTGGTTTGATGTCTAGAACAACAAATATACCGCTTAGGTAAACCTATTTTCAGTAGTTACCATTCAAAAAGATGTAACTTTTACTATGTTGACTTCTGACTTTTATGGTTTTTTTTTTAGAGTTACGCGAATACACTAGCTAGCACAACAGACTTCCAGGCGGGTTGAGCAGGCTCAAGCTTTCCCTACTCCCACATAACAGGGTCTTTGGATATTACACATTCGAAGGTTGTTTGTATGTCAACCTCATTACAAGTATATCAGGATTCAAGCCATAGTATACGGTGTCATAAGATGAGACTATAACCACATAATTCATTTCATTCTGCCTTAGTGCGCAGAATTGAAACCTGTGAATTTTTGTTGTCAGACCTTATCATGTGCCATCTAATATCCAAGATTTTATATCGAATACGAGGGTTGTATACGAAACACCCAAAAAAGAAACTATGGACTAAATTTTAACGCCTGTAGCATTAAGATTCCTAGAAGAGACTCTTGAGAATATTCTGATAGTGGTCAATTCTGCCCAGTTCCTGAACAAAATGGCCACAATGTTCCATCTGAAGTGCATGACAGAACGGAACACTTCCCCAGTCAGGGAGTAGGTGTTCCTATGACCAAGTTGTTTGCTATGGTTATATGTGGTGGTAATGTGAAAAAAAAAAAAATCAATAGGATTCCCTTTTTTTGTATCTCAAGTACTGAGATTTTCTCATATCATCCTATGATAAATTGAAGGTTCGTTCTTCAGGGAGAGAGAGAGAAAGAGAGAGAGAGAGAAATCTATTTTCTTCATTAAAACACCCACAAGCAACCAATACCAACTCCTGGATATTATTTTAGAAAGTTATACACCACAAAAGCGACTGTTATATTAGAAAAAGTTCTAATATCAGGGTTAGGGTCAGCCAATAATACAATTGGATACAATTGGATAAAGTCTCACTATGAAAAACCTTAGTATGCATCTTAACACCACAATGGGGCTTTGGCTACAACAATCATACCACGGATGAAAATATCGGCCGTCGCGGTGGCCACCACCACGCTACAACAAATTTATCGGCCGTCACATTCGTAGCGTCCGCTACGTCCTCTATGGGGTTGCTACAGCCGCTACGAGGCTGCTACAGGCCACTACAGGGCCGCTATGGGGTGAGAAGAATTTTTGCTTTCCAAATTTTTTTAAAATACATAATAATACTTATTTCTTTTATTCTTCTTTCCAAATAACATTTCTACACAACTCTTCTACCCTTATATGTTTTAAAGAACACCAAAAAACACATGATCTCGCCAAATTACAGTCGATATAGAGAGTTCTTCTCAAGGATTGTTCTCTAAGTACATCCTATTAGACACCCCCTTTGGTAGATGTATTTTTTTCTCTAGATACTCTTAAGTCTTAAGTCTTGACTTCATGACATAGTTTTTTCATTTATAACCCTTTCATTTGTTCTAAGTTAGCATAACTAAACAACATGAACACATGTGAAAAAAATGATCATTACTATATTTTCTATTTATACAGCGATACAGAACCTCATAAAATGAGGGGACCGCTACGCCCCCTTATCTTAGTAACTTTTGCAAAAAAAAAAAAAAAAAAAAAAACATTTTCTCACATTTTCCAATATTTTAGATTTTCTACAATTTTTCATATTTTTTTGACGACTTTTCCAAATCGCGCCACTACGCTACGTAGCGTTTTGGCGGCAGGCCGCTATGCCCGCCGCTACCGTTATTTTCATCCTTGAATCATAGAGTTGAAGTTTCTTATTCAACATTGTAATAAGGGAAATACCATGCTTTTTAGTGGATCAAAGAAATTCCGAAAATCATTGACAATGTCAATTCCTAGATATCATCTTAAAAATTTATACATCCCATAAGCGACTTCAGTATTAGAAAAAAGATCTAGTAAGAACGACCTAATTAGATAGTGACGTAGGGTTGCAGATGACTTTAACTTCCAAACTGGCCATCAGATATGCGACTAAGATATATTGTTGAAAAGCTACCAACAAGTACTTTGGCAGATATTAAAACCCCAAATCTCATTGTTTCATTGATCAAAACTCATGTTTTTCTTTCTTTTTTTTTTTTTCTTTTCAATGCTACTTTTAGTAGGTTTTCGATTTTCATATTTGCAATTGGATTGTAGTTCACATGTTATTCAGCCATCAGGAGAAGTCATTTATGTTTTTATGCAGTTTATAGTCTAGATAAGCATTTTTATTAGTTTTAGAATGCCGAATTACAAGTCTCTGTTGATATGTAAGTGGCATTGTACATGAAATGACTACAATTCATCTGTTCTGTTTCTCAATTTGTGAGATTTTCGCTTTGGCTTCAAATAAGAATTCTGGGGTTTCTTACATTTGTGAGTTAATTTTTCCCTTCATTACACATCCACTACAAAGCAATGAAGTTTGCTAGTTCTAAAGTACAACTCTAGACTCCAATCTCAAAAACAAAGGACAAGCGAGATGCCCTCGTTTATGGGGGATTTAGACTCTTTAGGAAACAGAACAACCAAAACTTATTACAATCATAGCAAGCTTCACATTCAAATGGTCATAAGTTGCAACATCTGCTAGGCTTCTTTCTGTTGACTTCTCGTATTGTTCAAAATCTTCAATTGGTATCGATAAGGTAATACCGATTTGGAAGGCTTCTGTAAATGATGCAGGACATACCCATGGTCCACATGGGTCCACCCATCAATGGGCCCAGGCCATCCATCTCGACCAGTTCTTTGGGCCCAACCCAACTATCTTAGTCTATTTGGAGTTTTATTTACTTATTTTTGTTTTAAGTTGTATTTAGGTGGATGTTTAAATCCTGACCATTGATGTATTTGGATTTTCCATATTATCTTTAGGGTTATGTTTTCTCATATTTAACCATTGCAAAGCCTCCTAGGGTAGGCAGACAATGATTAATTGAAAAAAAAAAAAAATTGAGTGATTTTGGGCCTGGGGTTACCGAGTCCTCTCTTCTTCCTCACCTGCGAAGGGGAGCTTAGACCAACCATCTCTATTCTCTCCATCTCTACCCGCCTCACACCTGGTACCCCACTCAGCTTCAGTAAACAACCAATGTATGAATTGATTCGGGCACGCATGTTGTTGTTTAATGTCAGCTACAACAATTGTGGGACTTCTCTCCTCCATCCTCATGTTTTATACAGTAAACTACCTACTTTTTTTTAAGAATTATAGATAACTTGCCTCCCCTTTGCTATGATATTTCATGAATCTCTTTGTAGATCATTTACTTTAGACAGGTGAACTACATTGAGATTGTACATTTTTACTGCAACCCCAAGTCCTTGAGTGTTAGTAGAACCTGTTTTATCTTTTCTGGGGAAATTATTGTGTCGAGAGTCAAAATTGAATGAAGACACACTTACCAAAGAAGAAGATCAAATTCTGCTTAAGAACGATCCTGATACTTTCACTCATGGAAAAATATCAGAGTCGATGATAGATGCATCTCAAGAAGTATAATACATGACCAACTATAATTATTCCGTTGATATAGAGACACTAATTCGAGATTCAGCCTAAACACAAACAGGAAGAGAGAGCATCTAGCAGTATCTACAAAAAAAGTTGTGATGTTCACCAATTGAAGCCCCAATCCTTCATTGAAGGGGTACAGGAGCCTAGGGACTCGAGCAGCTCTAGTATCAATGGCACACAGAGACAGTTCTATGCCTGAATCTCCTCCTAAACTTAGCAGGGCGATAGAAAAAGGAGAAATGAAGGATCTTCCCTACCTTTGATTTGGAGTATGAGGGATTGATTAGACATCCTCCACTGCCCAAAAACATGAACCTGATAAGTAGCTATGGTTGTTGTGCATGGAGTCCTAGATAGAAGGAAGTTGTGCTTGTGGGGCATGATCGGTAAATGTAAGGCACGCAACAGTTTGATAAACAAAAGGAGTATACAGACAATGGAAAATAAAGGTTTGGACTTATTATAAGGATACCACACTGCATATAGTCATTCATGATGGCAGGCTGACACCTAAACACATGTATAGATAAAGGTTAAAGGACATATTTACAAGGTTTTGGGATATGACTCTGAACATTTCAAAATAAAAGAGACAGCTACAGATACAACTTATCCAATCCATAACAATAAATTCATATTTCTTATTAAGATTTTTACATAGGGTATATATTACACCTAACAAAATTGTGACCACAAAGTCCTTTCTGCCAGTCTTTGCAATGAATACTAAAAAGGCTTTCCGAACTATATGAAATAATGGATGTGCACAAACTTTCATACAACTATCAATGCAACATCCAGTACCTGTCTCATATCCTTAGGATACAGGTATGTTAGGAAAATTCAACCATTAACATATGTGGTGAGAGGTCTGCAAATAGTTAAAGGTACATTTGCAGGTATAACTCTATGGAAATTTATGTGAGATTGAGGACATGTTTAAAGATAGATGGGCATACAAGTTTGTGAAAAAGAGACAGACTACCATTGCTCGACAGTAACAATAAAAAAAGTAATCATATCCAATTGATTCTGAACATGTCAAAAAGTGTGTATTGAAATCTCCTAACACAAAATAAACCTAAATTATCTCGCAATATACTCCAAGGACCAATATTTGTCAGAGATTCAAATCAAAGACATTGAATGTATTGCTGTATATAGTGAAAAATAATGTCTTTGTAAACCATGCACTTAACAAAATTCCATGAGTTTCTTATTCATCCTAATTATTTATCCACTGGCTTATTTATTTTTTCTAGTTCCTTTCATTGCTAGAGTTGCATATATGATATATGGTGAACCAAAATAGCATATAAGCAGCACAGAAGATTTTCTTCTCCATGATTTACTACAGGTCTTTTTCTGTATTTTTCACATAAATACTATTAAAGGTTGGATAGTCCTTCATGATGAGGAGTGGCTGTTCATGGTAAAATAGTCAAAGGCCCATTCCAAAGTATTCAAATTATGTGTTACACTTCCCTAGATGTGACAACTTGAGGGATAACCACTAGATAGTAGAATTGAAAAGGGGCTTACACGCCCTCCAGAACTTTTTATTATGACACCAATTAATGATAATCAAAATGGGAATCCTAACAAAGGAAACACAATAATCTATCACATACTCCAAAGTCTTAACTTGGATGAGATCAACAAATTAGTGCCCAAGGGCAAAAGTAACTATCGAAAGCAAAAAAAACACTAAGATGTGTGTATTACAATTTCTGACTACAATAGTTTACTTGCAAAAGTAACTACCAATAAAGATAAAACATTTGGCAAGGATTTCTAGTGCCTCCTGAACAATCAAATACAAGAAGGCGATCCAACTATCTATTAAAAATGAAAGAAAGGAAAAAAAATCGAGTCAATCATATGTAGCCAGAAATCTAATTAAAGATCAATAATTGGGCGATCCAAATAGAAATTTTGCTCACTATCTATTTCATGTCAACATTTGACGGACTGAATTTATATTTAAATCAAAAAATCCTGTAGACCTCTCATATGATCATATCTGATAGGCAAAGGGACCACACAAATTGCCATATTTCCTACTCCAATTGGTAGTTACTTTTACAAGGGAACAATAGAAAGTGCTTTTATCTCAATAACACATGATTCAGCTGTGAATTTGGCATCCAATGGGCTATTCTATCAAATTATAATTCACATAAAGCTAGAGACCAGGTCAACATGTGAGAAATTATACTTGGAGATAAAAACAAAAGGTGATCCTCCACCAATAAATGAGAGATTTTGTAAGCTCATTAGAGCTTTCATAAAGTCAACATGTTTTGCCTACATCACCGTCCATTTGCACATACAACAAAATCCACAATGACAGATATAGAAACTCAAGCATTCCACAACTTAAAGCTCTTGCTCAACAAGGACCAGGTAGCATAATGGTGTTTCCCGGGCCAGTTTGGTAACTCTACTAATAGAGTCAAGTGAAGTAAAGAAGAATTTGAAGAAAGAATAAAATATAAGTAGGTTATGATGGTATTTTATTTTTAGCTGTTTGTCATGAAATCTTTTTCACTTTTTGTAAGGAAAAGTGAAGATTTTTTGGATTTTAGTGGATAAAGTTAGTTGCTTTATGCCTTTTTTTTTTTTAAAAAGATGTTGGGAGTTTGAATAAAGTGCATTTGATGTGAAATCTTGTCTGAAAAATGAAAGCTTTATTTGACTTTTATTATATTAGTAAAGTGCCAAACTAGCCCGCAGCCAACAACATTTTCTTCTTTCGAACTCTTGAAACAAAGAAATTTCTGGGTAGTCGTGAACACGACACAATAAAGCAAGAGCAGATTTGATGCTGATATGATGAAAAGCACACATCACAAACAACCTTCTCTTTTCAGTGTTGGGATGGAGATATCAACACCCCCTTTCATAGCAAAAACAATAGATTCATAAAAGAAACATGAGTTTGAAAGCATATGACCGCCTTGGCAGATTTTGAGCAGTTTCCTCATTGAGAAGATTGATTGTGCAACAAAACTACAATATTAGTAATATATTCACAGAAAAATAGTAGTTCGGAGTACAGGAAAGTCTAAATCAGATTTTGAAAGGATAAGTACCTTCTCGAGGTACGTGTAATTTTACTATTGGAAAGAAGAAAAGGGAAAAAATTGTAATTACTTTTTGAAGCAACACAGTCTATCTGCAGGATATTTTGCCTATGATGATAGTCAAATGTCAAGTCTACTTATTGGAATTGAAAATTTAGCAAATTACCCTTCTCTGCCATAGCTCTGGTAAAAGTCCCTTAAGTTTGGATTCTGATAATTAGCATTGGTTAAGTCCCTTGAGTTGGGATTCTGATAATTATCGTCAAGGGTTTTCTTGTTTCAATAGCCAGATTTTATCATATATAAAATGAGACATAAGGACCTGTCATAAATGGATACAAGTGAAACATACAAACATGCATAAAACTACAAAAATTTCACAAAATGTGGAATCCACATGTCATTTATTTTACCTATGTCGTCTTTAATGACCCAAAAAGACCGGCTAACAAGCCCTTTCGGGAACAAAGGTAACAAAGGTTTTCAATAGAAACATGGCATGTAGGTAGAGCCCATTGGTCCAACCTTATGAGAGTTTTGTACATTAGCAACAAAAAAGTCCTCATTGGATGTTGTTAGTTGTCTAACCAAAGGTGGTGATTGCAAACCACTTGCTGCTTTATGGATTTACGGTTCACTTCAATTGCCTTCGATGGGACAGCTAGCAATGTCCGACGATTTTGATGCTTACAGATGTCAACAAGACAAACTACATGGCAAACTAGCACGACGGTGAGCTCTAGTTTGATGTCTCATGAGCCAAGCTCAAGCTTGTTCCAGCTTAAATAAGCTTCGCTCGAGCTTCAAATTTTAAGAGGCTCTAGCAGGCTCAACTCAGAGTCAGCTTGCAAGGGAATCAACTTGGTTCATCTATATGACAAGCATATAATATATATACATATATATATGTATATATTTGTTCTGAAAATACATACTGTTTTTATTTATTTATTTCTTAAGAAAAGCAATTGGTAATACAACCAAACATATTTAAAAAATAATAATGCACCTACATGCTGTATAATTTCATAACAAACAACAGTATCCTCAAAATGATACTATGATGTGTTCACTTTATTAACCACCCAATATATATATATATGGAGATGCTCCCATGAGAGATGCTCTCACCTTAGTATGAGAGATAAGGTGGGGGCCTTCACATCTATATCTAATGCCAACAACTTAAATGTGAGGACCCCTATCTCTCATATAAGGTGAGATATCTCTCATAGGAGCATCTCCCATATATATATATATATATAACATTAACACTTCTTTAAATGCTGATATTTGAGCCCTTAAAAAGTACACCTACTAAGATCAAAATAGGTTGATTTTAGGTCAACTTCTTAGACATGCATAGGATCCCACATAGTAGTGCTCCAATGGCACTCATCAAAGTGTTGCCAAGGAGAGAATTCTCCTTTATTGATATCAGTAGCGCTTCACTCATGCTTAAACTTAATATGCATTGTGAAGCCAAGGTTAAGCCTACCTTGGTGGAGACTGCTTCCCAATCATGCCTGATTCGAGCTCACACTCAGTTTACTACAATGAAAAGCCTAGATCAGCTTAAGCAAAGATCAAGCTCAGTAAACTCAGCTTGGCTCGAGCTCCAGGAGGCTCGTTTAATGTTCGAGACAAGTTTAAGCTGGTATAAGCCCAAGCTTGGCTTAGATCATTTCCACAGCACATAGACAGTGAATCCACCGAATACTCTTTTTATAGAGTGGGCCAATAAGCCCCACCCACATGCCACATGTCCTACCCAAAATCACTTTTCCCTTTTTGAAAGGCTCTATCACATTAAGAAAGATCTCAGTCACCAAGCCTTATAGAAGTCATGATAACGACATTAAGCCCATCTAGAAATTTTCAATCATTGCATAATTTTGAATTTTGTGAAGAGTCGGCCAAATTTTCTTTGAACAACATGGGTGGAAGAGATAATGGGACCAAGAAAATCTCAGCAAAAAGTTAATGGGTATAACGTTGACTCTTTGGAAGTCGATATGGCATTAATAGATTAACTCAGATTTGGCAAATTACAAAATAATCATATGGTATACCGTATACCATTAATACAATATCACTATGTGCATAATGGGAAAAAAATTGGCGGGCCAATTATTCACAATTTTCAAGGGATAGTGAAAGCACAAACAAAATAAAGGGGAAAGGTGCTGGTGAAATTTATACAAGATATGGATAAAAGAAGAGAAATTAATAAACCAGATTTTATTTCTCATATAACATGTTGTAAATATTCTATACAAATTATCTGAGATGATTGATAAATCATTTGGAAATCATTTAGTAATGTAAAATTAATGAATCTTAAATTACCTAGAAAATATTTTTTTCTCACCTAATGAAATCACCATATTCACATGATCAATGTAACACTGAGTAAATAGTAAAGCTAATACAACAAATAAAGTGTTAGAATAAAAATAAGCCAAAAACTATTAAAAAAAGTGTTAGAGATATTAGGTTCGTTCCATTTTAGAGACATTTGGTTAGAGATAATGGTTCTTTGAGATAAGAATTGGATTAGATATGAATTATTATTGGGTTGTATAAATTGAGATCATTCCTTGGATGAATCTCAAGTTGAATTTATGCAAAGCATCCATTTCTTTGAAAATTAATAATACAGGCTAACAAAAAGTTCATCACCATCTGCTCCATTGAATTAGATCTTGGCTTCACCGTCCATCTTCGTCAACTCGTACAACTCAATCAAGTCACACCTGACTCGATGCAATTTGATATAGTTGACCCAGTCTTATTGACCCAATCAAGATTTTACTCTGGCTCTCTAGACCCAAGACTGATTGGATTTGCATGGAATGCATAATTAAGTAATGCAGTCGCATCACATTCATGTATACAAAATAAAGCAAGACTGATGGCACCTGGTTCAAAATGTCTAGGAACATTAACAGTGGTTTTAGATAAAAATGTAGAGTAAGTGGATAAATAGACACTACATTATTATAATATTGTTCTTACATTATTTTTCCCCTCTAGTGGGTTCTTCTAGGAATCAAACAAATTACTAAAAAAGCCGGTTGCAATGAAAGATGATTATTATTATTATTATTATTATTATTATTATATGAATGCATTTCTAGAAATGCAAAGGGACACTTGAAAATCCTAACAAAAACGATAGCCAAAGAAGCACAAGCATAATCGAGCCTAATCACCACATAACAAATGGCCGAAACATGTTTGAAACTTTTCAACTAACAAGAGTAGGAGTCATATTACAAACTGATTTATCTTTAGCAGCCATCAATTCCCGAATTCATTGTTCTTACCAAAAAAATTACCTGAATTCATTGCCTTGGTGCACTCCCATTCCATGCTTAGAGATAGAGAAATAGATATAGAGTGAGGGGCTGAAAGAGTGAGCGCACAACCCTTCTTGCACTATTCCAGTGAAACCTTCTCCCTTGGTGTTCTCTATTATACCACTCTTTATTTTTTTTTTCTTTTGAATGGTTCCTCTTTATTGTCTTCTTCCAAGAGAGAAATACCATTCTTTAGAAAAGTCTTAGGGAACTAACAAAATGTTAGCATTTAATAGGCTTGGTATTATAGAATTGCTAGGCACACAAGGAATACGATGCTCACTTAGACATAGCAGTAATCTTTTTCATTAATTATTATTATAATAAGGAAAGCACTAGTGATCTTGAATCCTTGGTTGCCATAACCATTCATTCAATCCATGGAAATGTATTCTGAATACCACAATTATCAATGCTTAGGATGCCCAACAGCCTAAAAGTAAATTAATACAGTCCAAGCACCTAAAGATTTCCAAAGTTTCACATGCAGTGATACAAAATGATTTTTTTAATGACAATAAATAATCAAGGGATGCTAAGGACTTACCTGCACCATACAATCAAATTACTGTAATCATAAACCTAATATAAAAATCCAAAATGGAAACAACTGCATGAAATGGATGATCACCCCACATTCCACATTTCCTTGCCTCTCATTAAAAAAAAGACATAAGTTGAAATTTAAATGCCATAGATCTTTAAAAAAAAAAAAAAAACAGAAGCTTCAATAGAGAGAATCCTGACAATCTCTTGTTAAGCCTGTATGGATTCAGCTCATTCATTCAAAGCGCATCCAATGTCCTCCCATCATTAAATAATCTTATGAGAAAGCAATAAATAAGCATTGGGAATGACCAAGGACGGCGACTGCTCTATATACTAAGCTATGCTTGGAACTCAAAGAGAGAGAAAGAGGGAGGGCTGTCAGCACCGAAAAAGCTACCCCGTTAGAGACGAGCGTGTGTTCTTATTTTTTCTGCTAAGATATCCTAAGACGCGTTTTGTCTTTCTTCTTTTTTTGTAAGATAAGAGAGAGAGAGAGAGAGAGAGAGAGAGAGAGAACTGTACTACTATAGACTCGTGAGCTTTGATGGGTTGTTCTAGGTTCTACAGATCTTTCTCTCTCTATTGCGTTATTCATTGGTCAAAGCTACCTTCGCAAGAAACGGGGGAGAGACGTATTAAAATACGGACTGGCAAAGGACCCAGAGATGCAGACTGTGACCGTACAATTGGGCAAGCACTGTTCATTGGTAAGCCATTTTCTATCTTCTTCTGCAAATCCAAAGGGTGTTTTATCCTCTTTTTATGTTCTTTCCCTTTCCTTGTTGAGCAATGGAGATGGAGAAAAAAGGCTCTTTTAAGTAAAGGGTTTTTTTCCCTTTCCTTGTTCAGTAGAGAGGGAGTGAGAGAGAGGAGGAGGAGGCGAGAGAGGGAGAGAGAGATACCTGAAGAGAAGACTCTAACAGATCCGTTAGTTAAAGTACTGAGTTGGGACTCTATCCTTCTCATGAACTCCATCGCTTCTTGTAAAGGCCTCGTTAGCTCATCTCGGTATTTCACCAACATGTCATAGTAAGCTTCCTGTAATCATAGAAGAGAGAGAGAGAGAGAGAGAGGAAAGAACCCCAGATGGGAAATGGAAAAGATTGACAAGAAAAACACAACCAAACAACAGGAAATCACTTCAAAACTCCTTTTCAATCAACCAAACAACAAACTTTCTTTCTCATACTAGTACTGGTAGAGACTAGTAGAGAAAACTAAATCCATGAAAAAGAAAATTACCATGAATTGATCGAGTTCCGGGTCCGTCGACGAGTCACGGCAACTCAGCGCCGCTCGTTGGCGACTTTCGAGCTCTCTCCCGATCGCCGCCAGCCTCGCCACCACTTCGGGTGGGGCTCCCACCTATTATAATATCAATCAATCAAAAACACAAACACATTAGAAAGAAATTATTTATCATCACCATCATCATCCTCCCCATCTTCTAACGAAATTTAGTTTTTTT
The DNA here is from genome assembly GCA_012931725.1 of Litsea cubeba. Lineage (NCBI taxonomy): Eukaryota > Viridiplantae > Streptophyta > Magnoliopsida > Laurales > Lauraceae > Litsea > Litsea cubeba. The sequence goes on from CM022944.1 coordinate 130,467,010, forward strand.
TTTTTTTTTTTTCATTACCTTTTGGCAATCCATGTAAGCTTCCAAGAGATTACAGTACTGGGGGTGGTTAATGATTTTGGCCTTGATCGCATCAACTTCATTAGAACTCCCATTCCCTTGCTGCTGCTGTTGCACCAGAGGGTAGTGGAATTCGGGGAGCTGCTGTTGAGATGACCCTCCTTCGGTTTTCACAGATGAAGGACCATCCGAAAGAAAGCATCCACTTGGCTGATTATGGTGGTGGTGCTGTTGATGAAACGAATTCAAAGGCATGGTCTTCTGCTGCTGCTGCATGTTGGGGCTGTTGCTACTCCGCGCATACACCGAAGAATTCGGTGCAATCGCGGGTGAAGCATAGATGAAGCTGCCTCTACCACTCGTGTTCTCGCTCAGCTGTGAATAATCATCCATTTCCACCAGACCCCAGATGTGGGAAAAGTGGAAATATCGTCTTAGAACCCTAAAAATCTAGAGAGAGAGATTAAGAGAAGAAAAACAAAACCCTAGGAGGAGAGAGGAGAAGAATGCAGATGCGTGGGTGTGATTGCACTTGAAACCGTCTCCTGGGAATGATGGTGTTGTAACGTCAGATATAGCATCTGCTTTTCGGGGTTATACCGGTACGTGTCGGCCGGCCGGAAACCTCAAACCCTCCCTGTCTAAGGTGGGTCACAGCTCTCTCGCTCTCTCGCTCTCTCTAAGTCGTGTTCTTGGGCAAAAAGTCTCCAAAGAAAGAAAAGGGCGTGGATCGTTTGGAGATAAGAGGGTGAGATTTTTTCATGGAAACTTTAATTTTCACCTCTCTCTCTATCTTTCTCTTTCTTGGTTCTGTTCAAAGTTGTGTATAAGTTACAATGCTTTGTGGATGGTAGCAAAGTAGGAGCTTTTTCTTCTGCTACGTTACGTATATGGGGTGAATGCTCATCTATTGGGGAAAATATACGTTTTCATCAATAATACATCAGATATTACAAAAGAGAGGATAAGAGCATCCTGTGCCAAAGCAAAGGTATAGTTTGCTGCCTGTCAAGGTAGAGATGACGATTTACTCATTCTTGTGATTGAGACCGTTGATCTGTTGGGGCCCAGTGTTGATGGGAGATGTCCAAAATCTGATTTGCTGTTGGAACACGTAAATTATTGCATTGAAAACAGACTCACAGCAGGAAAAGAACAAATTAATGGTTGAGATGGGTATAGGCTCAACCTGTATTAAATGGGTCACTTAGCCACAACCCCACCACCAGTAGGCTAGGGGTCAAGTCAGGCAGACCCACTTAACCAGTCTAGCACTTATTAATTATTGTAGATTACTTATTTATTTTTACATTTTAAGTGTAACCCACACCATCTTTTTTATCATCATCATTATTGAATCCTTAATTAATTATCCCCAATCATATTGGGTAGGCTATATAAATTTAGTTATGCTCTATTCGAGCAAAATTCTCAAATGAGTTGCACTTCTTCTAATTTTTCCAAATCCTTGAATAAACAGACCCACCCCTAGTTTGATAAGCATAAAGTAGGATTAAATACTTTAAAACATCCCAGTATTTATCAGAAAATAGCACTCCAGTAAAATATAATAGTATATGAAAAAAGTTCAAAATATCATTAATATTTGTGCAGTGCCAGTGTGCCACCCATCTAATCTAACCAAGTAGGAGAATAAATGGGAGTGACGTATGATTAGCTGCCTTGCCTAATCAAGCTGGCCACTAAGGCTGCATGCATGGTGTCTAAATCTGAGTTGTCCAAAATGGGTGATGTTGGGATAGAATTTGCAGGTGGGGCATGACACAAATTTCATGATTTTGCCATCAACTTTGCATGTCAACTTTTTAGTTACTAGCTATTGTTTTTATGTATAATGAATTTGTTGGCCATTCCATGCCAGATTGGACGATCTTTAGTCATGCCAGCCCAAAGGCAGGAGACATTCCATATGAGCACCCAGTTAAGGCACTCATATCACAGGGCCCCAAAAGGTCTTTGGCATCTACAAGGCCACGTTTTTGTATTGTATAAATGTCATGAAAAATACTCTTTTTTACTTATATAATTTGGTATACCACTTTTTTACAAATAGGGAAAATTCTTGTGGGTTTTGACCTCTATTTGATGCCCCTATTGAATCTCATTGTTGAGCAAATAATCCCGGTATTTTGCGCATAATTTGATATATTCTCTATTGGCAGATTGCATTGGACACGTGTGAAAGGAAAGATCTAATTTATGTCATGATCAGATCTATATGAAAATATGCACTATATATTTTTGCCTTTTTTTTTTAATAGAAGACCAAGTTAATATATATACTTAAGATCATTTCAATGTGATTATTTATATTTGCAATAAACAAGGATTCAAACTAGGGACATGTTCAGCAACCAACTCGAGAGACCTGCTTATACACAAATTTATCAATGGGTGGAGGACGTATGGAAAGATATCCTCATAGGGGGATCCAAAAACTTAGTTCAACTAGATTATCTTAGCCGTTGCCTTGAGAGTTTAATAATACTTAAGCTGTAGATTTTCCTAAGATTCAATCTAACAGGTGAGAGTAAAATTGAGCCTGATCCTATAAGGCATGGGATGAAAAGAGTGTCTTTTGAACATTGATTTCCAAATTCAAAAGCATATACCAATTTTAGAATGACATGTAAGTTTGTGATAAGCCAATATGTTGATGGCTTGGTCGTGAAACAACAACTTCTCTTAAAAAGAGATGCGGGTTCAATCCTTGACTTTGGTGTTGATGGTTTTGGGACTTGGGAAGTGTGTGTGAGGTTAGAACAAAGTTAAGAAAAAAAAGTTTCACAACAACACTTTTTTATTATAAGAAATAAAAAATGTTCAAAAAATATTCAGACTAAAGAATTAGATCTTAATTGCTTTTGGGTATGTTTGACTAACATTAAGATCTCAAGACAGAAGAAAAACGTCTTTTGAATTTCTATAAAGTCCACACTTTGTTGTTTGACACAGCACCTTCTCCATACAAAATAAGTAAAATTTAATTTCTCTCAATGAAGAGGATATCAATTTCAAATGGAAGATATTGGAATGCAAGAATCTTCTTGCAACGGAGAGCAGAATCCTCTTGTTACACGAACACAAGAATATATAAATTTAGTGTCACAAATAGAATACTTGATTGGAATTCCATATATGATTTTCCATTTCAGCATTTCATTATGATGATGATTGTAATTTTGCTCATGATTATCTCACAAATTTTAATTTCTTTTAATTTTAAATATAAATTCTCAAAATTTTAATGTTTTTTATAATATTATAATATTCTCAAGATATAACCAATATTTATTTATGTTAAATAACAAAAAACAGAATCTAATATCGTTGAGAAAACCAGAATCAGTCATGGCTCGAGCTTAGCAAGAATCTATCTAATTCCTTCAAAATTTGAGAAGAGGGTTCGTTTCACTCACAGCTATACTCTGGATGAGGTGAATAAGTAGAATCCCAATTTTATTTTATTTTTTTGAAAACCCTGTTGTTGTTGTTGTTTAAATATTTTTTCAGCATAAATCTGGGACTGTCTTACATAAATTTGTACTTTCTGCAGTCGTTTTGAGGTTTTCCCCCCTCCACATCCAAACAGCTCCCAGTAATTAAAATATCGCAAGACAAACAATCACACTCCATACAAATATAAATTAGTGCTAAAATCAAGCCCGTGACAGTTCTCATTTATCCTGTGGTTGTAGTCCAAGAATGATAATTTCTAGAAAGAGTTGAAAGGTAGCCAATCGGGTGTTTTAAATATTTCTTCTTTCTCAACAAAGATTTAGGATCACAAGTTATTACTTGAGACTTGAGAGCTACTGTCAAAGAAGGAATAAACAATAAGTTTCTGCGCATCAATAATACCCTGGGTCCACATTCCATGCTAAATATCTGAGCGCAGATACCCCCTTTTATGCCAATCTGATCCAAGAAATTTTTCCTCTTGAATTTGGATGCACCCCCCCACCCCCGCCTTCCTTATTCAATGATAAGTGAAGACCATTAACAAACAGGTGCTGGCCACAAAGTAATACATCTGGGCAAATGGCTTGATCAATCAGGGGCCACCTCATGGATGGGCCAATGATGATAAGTCTTGGGGGTGAGTAGATCATCTGACCAAATTACATTTCACCAAAGAGATACCATGCATAAAACTGCCACAAGTAATGGTGATTTGTATATACTATACCAATATCTTGATATATGTCTAAAACAGTATATTTCTGATAATATTTTGATATTTCCAAAACTTTGCCTAAAAATAAAGCATCACAACAAAGACAGAATAAGAATGGGAAAAATCGACAGAAATATTTATAGTAGTATTTTTATATTTATTTATCATTTCAATTTTATATTTTTTATAACATTCTTTAATATTATTATCAGAAAAACCATGGAATTTGAACATATCCCAACATTTGCCAAAAATTATAATATACTAAACTCGAAAGTTTTGGATCTAATTTTGACTAGAAGTCATTTTCGATTTCTATAATTGCTAACATACTCTCCCTCCACTATCCGCTAATATACTTTCTCCACTTATTAACTCGATTCCCTATTTTTAACATACATACATAGAATCATACCTCTTTCTGCATGCCCATGATTAGCATGGTTCCTATTTTTTTGCGAGTGATAATTTATGCAGTGTTGGAAACTATCAATCTCAAGCGAGGAGATTAGTAGGAAAAGGCTTAATTGAGGAGACTACTCCGGGATATCTATTTTGTACAATACAATGTTCTACAATAAAGGTATCCATCTTAGCCCTTGGATTGTAAGAGGTGAAATTTATTGGATCCTCTTGTAGAAAGCCACCATATATATAAATCGCAATTCGCAAGTCATACCTTATCAGTTATCATACTCTATAAATTAGAAAAGAGGGAAAAAAAATCCCCACCTTCTCCACTTTCATTATCCTAAAAATAGAATTTTACTTCACTCTTGAGTTTGCCTGGATATATTTTATCCGCACTCATTAATCCAGTATCCTAACTTCAATGTTGATATTACCACAGATAATTATCAAGTAGTGTCTACATCTTAATACTTTGTAACAGTTTTACTGACCTTATCATATACATAAATATTGTTATAAAAGAAATATTTGCCGGGTGTGGACCATTGCTTATTTTTCTGCATTGACTCTTTTTTTTATTTTTTCTTCATGTTCTTAGATTAGAATCTCAGGACCCATTTGAAGTGTGACACAATTGGAAATAGGGGATTTTACTGGAAAAATCCCAAAATTTAGGCATTTATCCTGCTGGGTCCCAGCCAAATTGTGGACACTAACGAAGTCCGTTAGTGCGTTTTTGTATTTTTTTTTGATATCTGGGGTGAGTGACGCTAGCGTCACTAAGCCCTGATTAAAGTGACGCTAGCGTCGTCCATCGCTATACCTATTTAACCCACCCGTCCCCATTTTCACCATTTTCACCATTTGTAACTTCTGCTCCTTCTTCAGAACGACGACGGCGCTGCTCCATACTTCTTCCTTCTCTATCATCCATCATCCTTGATACATCCACGTGAAGGTATGTATTTTTAGCCCCGTTTCCGCACAATATTTCCGGATTATTAAGTGTATTTCGAGTTCTTGATCCGCTGTGTATGGTATAATCCATCATCCTTTGTTTTTTCAAGCATAATGTTTGTTTGGACTCTCCATTCTTCATTTGTTTTGTTCTTGTAAGCCATCATGTATTTCTGGTTATATCATTTTCTCTTTTTCACATTGTTTGCTCTCACGCACAGTATTTGTTCGATGAAATGGGACAATGTAGGTTTCAACTTATGATTATCTCAAAAGAGATACTACCTTCTACCATTTTCATTAGTTAGGGAATTTACACCTCCTCTACGTTCATTGTGCAAAAAAAGAAAATAAAATGGTATTGGAAGCAATACTAAGACTTGACTTCACCTTCAATAGAGAAGGTTATTTGTTCTATCCTAACATTGGCTTTTATTAATAATTAAAGTAGAGGTTTTTTATTTTTTAGATTCATTTTCATCAACGAGATTTGTAAATAAATAAGATAGTTATCTTAACCATTTTTACTAAACATGGAAGAGAAATGGTTTTAATAGGTAAATGAAGGCTTCCATGAATCATTTGCCCTCACTATATAGACCTAGATGAGATGAGATGGTGGTAGAAGATAAGTTTAGATATTAGGGCAATTTAATAAGATTAAGAAACCACTTAAGAAGAAACCAGTTAAGAACATTGTGGGACTTGATGATAACAATGATAAGCAAAAATGGCCATAACACTATCTATAATGACCCCTGTTTTAGAATTACTCTATTCATAGGTGGTTGGGGGAGGGAACCACAGTGTTGAAACTATTTCACCACAGACATGCTCATTAATATGATAGCATCATTGCCTATTGGTTTATACAGAGGAAATGCTCATGCATCCGGAGTGCATGGCTTACTATGCATACCAGCTGCTTGGCCCCAACCGGACCATGCAGATCATGGGACAGTGGTGGATGGAAATCTCCAAATATGAAGTTTCAGGTCAACCCAATGTTTCTAACCCTTGATGGACAGTGATGGACTGTCTCTTTGTACAGTTCATTGTTGCATTAAAAACATTGTTAATTCTACAAAAAAAAAAAAAAAAAGATACAAAGGGAAAGCCGAAGTGTAACAGGTTGCTAACAAGAACAATCATAAGCAGTATGAGAGCATTTTGCTTAATTCGGTAAATTTTGATTGCTCCTGATTTGTGGAAAATACTAATTATATTTTATGAGTTTATGTTGAGTAGAATTATACTACTAATTGTCGTCTTATTTTTCTAATGATCATACAATAACTCTTTAGTATATTTCCGTTTATGAATGTGGCTGATTTTATCCTCTCCTCAATTCATACTTGTATATGCTCACTGTTACATGCCTTTGAACTGAACAGATGGCGAAAGACACGTCTTCTGATGATGAGGGGGAGTTGTTGTATGATCAAGATCAACATGTCTCAAAAGCAATATTAAATGGGGCTGAACCTGGATCTTACAGGTGCATCAATACCAACCCCGACAAGAAGATATGGGTTTTGAATGAAAAACAAAAGGAGCATGTGAGGGATGCTGGTCTATCATATTTGTCAGAGATAGACTATATGAGGATAGACCATGCCCTAATATCCGGGTTAGTTGAAAGATGGAGGCCCGAGACTAATACGTTTCACCTACCAACGGGTGAGGCAACGATCACTTTGGAGGACGTTGCTTATATCTATGGACTCCCTATTGATGGTGAACCGGTAACGGGAAGAACCTTCAATAATGCATTCGTCCCGGAAGTCTGTAAAGAGTTGCTAGGCCTTGCCCCACATCCGGGAAAAGACACGATAGGGCTAACAATAAAATTCAAATGGTTGGAGAAGAATTTCAAGCCCTCCAAGCATAGGAGTGATGTATGCAGGACCAGAGCATATTTATTTTTCCTCGTGTCTGGACAGATCTTTGCTAACTCTTCTGGTGCAAGGGGACCAGCGTGGCAGTTAGAGCTCTTTAGGGAGTTCAAGCCCTATGCATGGGGTCCAGCTTGCCTTGCAAGTTTGTACAGAATGCTTTCAAGGGCTACTAGGCTATTGAGAGGTGAAGAGGAGAGTGAAGAGGGAGGGGAAGTTGAGGAGAAAAAAGAAAGTGGTAAACTTACACTGCTCAAGACCCTAACAGGCCCTCTACAGCTGATACAGGTTATTCTTTTTTAATCTGGTCAACATAATGATAATGTTCATGACTCTCTTGCAATTTTACATGACTTTTTTGGTGTCTTTGTTGTTTCTTACTTGTAGATATGGGCATACTCTAGGATGGCTATTGGGAGGTGCCCTAAGCCTGATCCTAGTTGGCAGGATGATCTTCAATTTCCATTGTTTAAGACATGGGAGAAAAGACTTAAAGATAACAAGAAGTTAACAAACATGAAGGAAATACGCGTTCAAATCAACGGTCTGAAGGAAGAAGGGGTACTCATTTACTATGAGTGTTATTTCGTCATTTGTCTCATAACCTTTAGTTTAATTATAGAGGTTGCTAATGGTTTTATTCTCTGTGTAGTTCTTATGGCAACCATACAAGGAGATGCCAAAAAAAGTGCTCCAAAGTGTGCCAAAAGGGGACAAGAAATTGTTTACGTCATGCACAGTCCTCATTCATTATTGGGTGTTCGAGAGGCATAATCCAAATCGTGTGACCAAGCAATTTGGCATGAAACAATCAGTTCCCCCACCATTCGAGGTGCCATTCAAGCGGAACGAGCGCATAGAGCGATGTGTAATTGATTATAGTCAAAATCATCCAGATGTTTTCAACTTATGGGAATCAAGGCATAATTCTGTACTCTCCGGGAAGAAGGACTCTAGCAAAACACATAGTGATGATTATCTTTTATGGTATGGCTTGAACACTATCATGGAGGTAGTATGTGGTGCCCATGGTGAAGGACGGGGGTCACCGATCAAAGAAACAGCAAGTCCTCAGAATGTGGTAGAGGAGAAAGTCAGCAAGGGATCAGAGCATTTAAAGGATGATGCTACAAGAAAACATGTGAGCATCCAATCATTATATACGTATTTCAATTTAATTTAAAAACCGTTGCTGTTACAATTTAACAAATTGACATGTCTTCCTTGATGTTTGTATCAGGTGTTTCATTTTTTGGAGTATGTGGAACGGTCATCCTTGCGTGCTGATCGTAAGAAGATTAAATTGGGAGATTTTACAACCCGATTGCGGAAGAAGATCAAAAGCTTTAGAGATGCATTCGCTACCGCTTTCGAAGGGTTTGGAACAGAATCTGCATCTACCTCTCAGTCGGCTGATGATAAGGAGGTGGATGATGATAAGGAGGTAATTGTCCCATGTGCTTTCTTAATTCCACCAAGCTTCTTCTTTGTTTAATTTTTTGGCCTTTTTTTGGTCAATGCAGGGTTCGTCAGCATTATCAAGGAAAAGGGCAGTCCCAAAGCGTAGAGAGCGACAAAACTTGTCGCCGACTGCTAGGAGACTACAATATTCGGAAGGGAAAAGAATCGATATTGAGACAATACATGATGATGAGCCAATACATGATAATGAGCCAATACATGATGATGACCCTCCAGCAGCTAGTTTCGCATCGCCCGTCGTGCCACATTTAGACGATGTGTTGACTACTCCAGCTGGTGCAAGTCCCTCTCTGCAAATAGTGATGCACACACCGAAGTCTGATATCAACACATTGATATGGCGTATAAAGAGATTGCATCGTGAGAGGAAGATCCCTCGTTATTTCGAGGATTATGACCATCAGCTGGTGCGGTCGGCATACGCTTTGACGGAGGAAGAGTTGACGCTACTGGAGGGGTTCCTTGGATTCTACAAAGAAAAGTAATATTAATTTGTGATCTTAACGCCATAAATAAACTCAGATACCTTATTAGTCTTCAAGAGTACCGGGAAAAGTAACCACGAATTTTGTATGTTCTTATGATATTTGCAGGCGGGATGAGCTTGATATATACTGCACAATGGTTTCCGCTGGATCCTTGAAAAAAGTGCTCGATGATGGCACTTGGCTAGACACAAACATCATGTATTGGTGGTTTGAGGTTCTAAAAGTCCGATATCCGGATGTTTATTTTTACGATCCAAGTATCTGTGTAAGTGCTTATTGTTGGCGCTGTATTTTCAACCTTCTCTACTACAATGTCTCATTTTCCTCAGTGATCATATGTCTGCATTAATTATATTGTTCTTCGCGTCCACAGAGTTGGTGGCAGTCCAAAAACACAAAGGCATTGCAAGATAACTGTTGGGGTAAAGATGGGATGAGGGTTTGGGAAGCAAAGGAAAAGCGGTTGATGGTGTTCGTATTGTGGCATGAACATCATTTCAGTTTGCTCGTAGGATTTAATGAAGAAAGACGATGGGAGTATTACAATAGCTTGAAGTCTGACAGGACGACTGTTAATGTGGCTAAAGAATTCGTAAGCACAGTACAATAATTAATTTGTGTATGCTGGTTGTTGAAGTGTGGTATATCATCTCGCATTTTCTTTTATTAAATTCATCTAATCAGTTTTGACATCTTCTATGAACAGATTGACTTCCTCGGCAATCAATATGCTAATTATGGTTGGTACGACACTGGCGTGTGGACACTACTTGTGAAAACGAAGATACCTTATCAAGATAATGGCAACGATTGCGGGGTCTTCGCGCTAGCGTACGCAGAACATCTTGCAGCCCGTATACCGATTGCATTCACGTCGACTGATATACCGTATTATAGAAGCAAGATCGTTGTAGACATCTATGGTCGAAGCTGGGAGTTGAATAGCGATCGATTGCCGATTGATCCACTTACTCAATGATTGTCCGAGAACATGGAAATTTTCATCTTTTCTTTTTGCAACTGATGTAAATCAGTTTTGATGTCCATAAGTTTCATTTAGGTTAGATGGAGTTGCTTAATGTATTATTTTATAGATGGAGTTCTTTCAGTTTATCATTTTGTTGTGGCAATTTTAACGATTATTTTTAATGGGAATGAATGCTACAGGTTGTCACAATGTGTGTAAGATTTGCAATGAATTTTACAACTATTGTTTCCTTTTTTTTTTTTCTACTGTATCAAGTGACGCTAGCGTCACTCATTGGTGGTTCTGTAACATAATAGTGACGCTAGCGTCACAAAGTTTACATTCTGTTTTCAGGTATAGCCTGACATAAGTGACGCTAGCGTCACAAAGTTTACATTCTGTTGTCAGTTTTAGCCTGACATAAGTGACGCTAGCGTCACTTAGTTTACATTCTGTTGTCAATTATAGCCTGACATCGGTGACGATAGCGTCAAAAATTTTACATTCTGTTGTCAGTTATAGACTGACATAAGTGACGCTAGCGTCACTTATAATGGCTTTCTGTGCTGACTTCCCTGATATAGGTGACGCTAGCGTCACTAACTCTGTTTTTGGTGTATTTATCATACATGGCAGAAACCATTTATTTTTTTTTTACGCTACCGTCACTGTTATCTGTAAGAAACCATGTCATACTTGTAATATTTTGACTTCAATATTCCAAAATAATTCTTACAGAAAGTGAAGGCCAAAAAAATTATGTTCTTTACACATGAACATAAACAAACTCACAGGATTATGGTCCATCATCATGAAAACAAAACAAAAAAGTATGTTCTTTACAAGATGAACATAAATAGTCGCACAGGATTATGGTCCATCGTCATGAACACAATTTCTCACAAAAAAACAAAGAGAGTATTGTGTTGGCGACAGTTCACAGAAATAATTGAGACTAAGTCTGTCGATGTTGAGCCGGGGGATTTCGACAGCTCTGACGATTGTGGCCTTTCTCGTTGCAATTGGAGCATGTGAACACCCTTCGTTCCCTGTAACGATCCTCAGTTCGTATTCGATTCTTCTTTGGTCTCCCGGGCTGTTTAGTTGCAAGAGGAGGGATAACTCTTTCGTTCGAAATATGCTCCCATTGTTTGCTATCACGAGTGGCGTGAATCACCTCATTGTACGTGGCATGTAGTGCACTTGTTAGATACCAATTGTCGCAAAATTCATATGGATTATATTTCCTCACTCGCATTGAAGCGATTGCATGTGAGCACGGTATCCCAAGTACTTCCCACTTGCGACACGTGCAAGTTCGACGATCTAGATGAACAATGTCCACATACTGTGCAGACTGAACTTGAAACTCAACGAGTCCGGCAACGCGTACGTGCAACCTTCGGGCTTCTTCTGTTTCATGTCCTAGCAACTTCTCAGCATATGGAGTCAAGCGACTGTTAATGCAGCAGTTTTCAGCTTGTCTTTTTTGGAAGAACTCCATCAATCTAGCTCTTATCTCTTCCACTTGCTTGACTATTGGTAAAGCTCGAGTATCTTTCAGCATACTGTTGGTGCACTCAGCGGCATTACTTGTAAGCATGTCATATCGTCGACCTTCGACAAAGGCATTTGCCCAATGCTGCCGGCCAAATCCGTTTATATAATTATATGCATCTTGATTGACAGCCCTGATGTCTTCCATAAACGCCTCATATTCACATGCTCTGTATGCCTTTGCAGCACACCAGAATTTCATCACAATTGCCGGATCTTTGAAGGTTGACTTAATGTTTTCCGCAAGATGACGACAACAGTAAGAATGACGTGCACTTGGAATCACATTTGCCAACGCGGGAACAAGGCCCTTCTGCCGATCGGAGACAATTGTCAAATCTGTAGGTTCTCCCAATGATACAGACAGATTGGCGAGGAACCACTCCCAGCTGTCGCGCCGTTCTGCCTCCGCAAACGCAAAAGCTATTGGGAACAGCTTGTGGTTTCCATCGAGGGTCACGGCAACCATTAGAACTCCTGGGTACTTGCCACGGAGATGTGATCCATCAACAGCAATCATTCGCCTAAGGGATGTTGTGAATGACCGGATGCATGGACCAAATGCCCAAAAAAATCTCCTGAACCTGTCGTCGTCTGACGTATCAATATTGGTGACAGTACCCGGGTTCATCAATTTCAACTCCTCACAATACAAAGGGAGGATCTTAAAAGAATCTTCATATGAGCCCCTAACAATGCGCAGTGCAATTTCCCTTGCCATGTGTGCCTTCCTATAAGAAATTGTGACACCAAACTCCATTTGATAGTCATTCATTATTTCCTTTGGCCTAATGTTGTGATTTAACCGCACTTTTTCCAAGATGTACTCTGCAATAAGTTCTGATGACGCTTGACGATGTGCAGTACCCATGGATGGCTTCGAACATTTATGGATTGGGTTGTAGGTCCTAACCTTGAAGCGTGGTCCACTCTCAATCATGGATGCGTGAATGCGCCATGGACAGTCAGTTTCCTTGCAACGTGCAGTGACTTTGAATTGTTGTGTCTTTAAGTGCTGGAGAGTGAAGTTGTTGTATATTGCAAATTTCGCTATAGTTCTCCTAAAATCATCACGGTTCGGAAATTCGCGCCCAAGCCACATCTCCCGAGATGTATTGTGTTCCAACTCTGTATCAAATTCTTCCGGGACCATGTCATCTTCGAATATAACTTTCCGATTATGGTAGCTTTGTTCTCCAACATTGTACATAGAAGGTCTTTGGCCTCTTGCCTTTGAAAACCCTGCAAGATTGGTTCCCGTGTTCCCAGATTCAACATTGACAAACTCTATTTCATCAGGCATGTTAACTTTCTCAACACGATCAATGAGTACAAAACTACTTTCTTTCGCAAATTCATTACCACCAATGTCTTCGACTGCTGAAAAATGAATGTCATTGTCTTCACATAGATTGACAGTAGGAATTTCATGACTTTCCCTGGAAGGTACTTTGCGCTTATCATTGTGATTGCTCCCAGAATAATCAATTTGTTTGCCTCGTAAAGAACGCATGTCCATCTCAAATGACCTGCTCAAGGTAAACACATGGAAATATTTACATTAGACTACTAGAAATAGTATTAAGCATTATATATAAAATACATAAAAAAAGATATTATGTACCTTCTAGGTTCTCTTATCTTATTGGAAGAACCATTCGAACTTCTACTGATGTATAGTAATATCCCATTTGTATTGTGTTGTGAAAGTGTTAACATGCACTTGATGTCGCTATCATCCTCTATGGCAGCCAATGAAAACACGTGCCCATTGTGATGAAGATAACGTATGCTTATGTTCTCACAGGTTTCTTCCCACTGTGTAGTTTGAAGAGCTATGTTCATCAATTCGGAGTATGTTATGTCACTTTGAATGGACCTCATCTTCTGATTTCCGCCTTCGTATACCGGGTGAATCATGTCAAATTTAAATTCTCCGTCATAATGAAAAATCACAATCAACTCACCATCCGACATCCTATTTCAAGACAGAAATAATTATTTAGGCATTATTTTTGTACAAACATGTACGGAAAATAGGGACAACCACCTCATTGACCAAAGTAGTGTGATATTTGCAAAGGGCCAAAGACGTAACACAGTGGAGGGGCATCTATGGCCTAGAACAGCTTACAGTCCACAATTTTTGAAAGTGTCTAGGGTTACAAACAATATAAAAAACATATGCAAGATTACAAACAATACAAACACTCAGTTTCACACTCAAAAACACAACATACAAGTGTGTGTGATAGTCTCTAACTTCATTGATACCAAAAGTAAATGAAAAGGCATCACAAATGATCGTTATATTCAATTTTTCCCCATGTTACTATGCAAAGATAGACATAAATGCACAAACCTTCAATAATGTACATCAACAGCCACAGAAATGTTAAGAAAATGACGGATTACACTTGAATACAAAAAATCAAATAAAACTGTCACACATCAGTTGGAGCCAGAGTAGATTTATTGACTAACATTTGTTCAGAAGAAGAATGTTCACTTTCAAAATACAACATTCACGTGCGTGACAATCTTTAACATCATGGACACCAAGAGTAAAAGGGAAAGCAACAAAAAAAAATACATTATCTTCATTTCTTTTCATGTTACCATGCAAAGATATACATAAATGTACAAACCTCTTTCATGAAGATCAACAGCCACAAAAATGGAATCAAAGTGACGGATTACACTCGAAAATAGAAGCCCATAGACCAGTCATGCTTCATTTCTAGCCAAACAAGAATTTTTATGATCCATTGGGTAGAACAAGATTGAAACCAGGGGACGACGCGAGTATTTAAAGGTTGCGCAAAGTGACGATATCGTCACTCAATATTATATCAAGTGACGCTATCGTCGCTATGAATATCATATAAAAAAAAAAGGAAATTGGCGGGAAGACCCAATTAGTGATGAGAATTGGGCCAGTACTATACCGGGTAAATGCCCATATTTTGGGACTTTTCCGGTAAAAACCCCTTGGAAATATGAATTCCGACTGTTAAAAAAAAATTATCACTTTTATGTTTCTTTTTCTCTATAAAATAACCCATCTTCCCTCTTTTCCGGAGCCTTTCTTTTAGACTACATTTTTCTTTCCTAGGATTCCAAACATGCCCAACTAATTTTAACCCATGTAATAAGTGGGAAATTGAATCATCTTACCATGTTGTTAGAAAGTTAAAAGATTGTTCAATCAATGAAATCCATGACCCAGACATGGTTATCATTAGATTAAAGCATATTTTCTTGGAGTTACCATGGATGGCCTACAGCTCAATTCACGTTGACCCAACAATGGCAACCCTTTACTTTCTCCTTTTCCACAAGGGTTAGAACTAGAATATAAATAGGGATTCCATTGACTTGCAACTTGACCAACCATATGCTTGCTTCGAGAGGATTCCATAGTAGAAAGAAAAATTATTATCATTTGTCATATAACTTACTTTACTGGATTTTTGAGGTATAATCTTTTTATGAAAAAAATGAAAAAAAAATAAATTGATTTTCAACATTAGAGAGAATTTCAATTTTCTATAATAAGGTTAGGAATACAAGATTCCTCTCTGTCCTTAAAATGAAAATCATGAGAGTTGTGGAATCCTCCCCTCACACATATCCAAAAAGCATATCAGACTTCCGCTTTTTCATGAATAGTTTTTCCTTTTTCCTTCCTCCAGTTGTAGTCTCCCTTTCGAATCAAGGGCACTTCTTTCTCAAGATTCACAAAAATTCATATTGTTTTTTGTTTTGTCCTTTTAATCATGAAAAAGCATTCACTTCAAATAATTAAAAAGACTTTCCACAAAGAGTTATTTTCTCTTACTGAAGCGAGTAGTACATGAAATTACATGCCAGCCTTTAATGTCGGAGCCATCTCTTTATTAATGGTAGAGAGGGGCAAGAACGACTCCTTACCGCTCTCATACCACTCGGGTAAGGAGTGTCAGTTCTTACTTGACTATTCGGGGTTCAAATCTCGAGTACGTCACCTCTTTCTGCTTGTGCAGTCTCATTTTTCACTAGTGTAGGCTTTCTTTCCATAATCTGAATCCGTGTCTTGCATGATAGACACGAAAGAGACAATAAATTTGCCCCCAGACTTTTGCTTTACCTTCTTCACTTTAGTTGTGATGACCAAAGGCTTTGAAGGTTTGAGGGAGATGATGAAGAGAGTTTGAATGCTCTCTTCGGATTTACCGGATGGTTTGTTTTCTTCCGGCGATTGTTGAGGAGCCTTGCCTTTATCATTCTGGAGATTTTCGGCAAAGGGTGTTGTTTGCTTCTCCTCTTTTTCTTTCTCACCTTCATACATCTGTGAGTCAAAAAAAGTGGACTTATTTACCTTTGAAGGGTTTTCTGTCCGTAAAGACTCGATGTATCATGCCGTCGTCGCCAACAAACTTGATGCATTGATATAGAGTTAAAGGGACAATACCATTCTCGTGGATCCAGGGGCGTCCGAGAAGGATGTTGTAGCATGAAGGGATTTTTATTGCATATACAGTGACTTCAGAGATAAGATCACCGATCTGCAACTTGAACCTGATTTTGCCGATAGGCCTTTGAGTACTCACATCGGATCAAAAGATAGATACAGATGTATGGCTCAGTTTGCTGGGTGGGATGCCCAACTCTTCGAGAGCCGAAGTGGAGATGAGGTTGAGTGCAGAACCTGGGTCGATCTGAACTCTGTGCATAGGCATTTCCTTGATGTACCTGTGAAGTACAGGGGTCGGTTGTGCCTTGTTTCGCCAAGTAGGAGGTCGTCCTTTGTGAAGGCAATGGTTGCACTGGCTGCTTTTCTAACCGAGAGACATTCTATGCAAGATCGAGCCTCTTTTCCACTTAAGTTGATGGTCTTTCCGTGTGTCGACGGGCTCATTCTTGAGTCCCTACCTCCTTGACTGGGTTAACAAAAAAACAAATTGGCAAAGGGGCATCACACATGGCACAACTTGCGGATGCCTATGTGAGACAAATGCACTCGTAAGAAAAAAAAAACCCTCATACTTCCCGATTCTGGAAATGTTACACAGAGATCACTTATGAAGAATGGCCATGATCACCCATTTGTGTGATTTTTGGCGCTGACCCATCAATGATTAGGCCCTACTAACAGTCATTTTCATCCTCATCACTGTTTTCTTGGAAGCCTTACATACCCATAAGCCCAACCAGCTGATTACCCTCCTTACCTCTACGCGATCAAAATTTAGGACATGATAACTAAATAGAACTAGTTACCACTTGTCGTATGCTTAAATCTTGTGACGTTTAAAAGTTCAGAACCATTACCTACCTAGGGTGGAAATGGATGCAGGGGCGGAATTAGGGGGGGTGGGGGGCGGCAGGGGCCATGGCCCCCCCAAAGTTTTGAAAATCTATCAAGGTCCTTCTTGCCCTATGATCTTCTCTGAGGAATGGCCCCTCCTTATAATATTAATTAATCAATATAGTTTTTTATTCTAAAAAAAGTAACAAAATCATAGAAGATTTTTGGGAAGAAATATTAGAATGATGGAAGAAAAGAAAGGAAATGAAGGAGGAAACAAATAATTCTAAAAAAGGAACAAAATCAAAGCAGATTCTGGTGGAGAAAGATTAGAATGATGGAAGAAAAGAAAGGAAAGTAAATGAAGAAAGGAAAGAGGAAAAACAATTCTAAAAAAGTTATATTTTAATTGTGATTATCTATATCAAGATTAATTCAATTGAAGTAAATTCTTTTGAAGAGATAAAAATAGTGGGACCACCCTTTTGAATGGTCTAGATTTTAAATATGGGTCTTGATCATAAATATATAATAGTGGGCATATTTGTTTGTTTCAAAATAATAGTCAATAATTTCACTTTTGAGTGCTAGTTGACAAGGGTTATGACATGAACTTCGAAGATACTAATTTTTCTAAATAATAGTAATGTAATTTCACTTTTAAGTGCTATCTATTATGCATTTAATTATTAAAATTTTGAACTTTTTAATGGATTTATTTTACTTTGGCCCCCCCTAAAAAAATTTCCTGATTCCCCCCTGAATGGATGCACATATAATTGGATCCAACTAAAACAAATAAGGTATGAGTAAGAGTATTGATTTTGGACCCATTTAGCTTTTGGTTTTATTTGAGTCGACTATATTTAAATCATGACACATGAATATCTAACTTGATATCGAACTTCATTCGTACTACCTATCATATACATCTATATTTGAATTTGAGTATACCTTTTTCTTTTCCTCATAAACTAGTTACACCGTATAGCAACAAAGCTAGTTTGAAGATTGATTAACATTACAATATTTTAATAAGATTCTGCGAAAAGCAACCCGTACCCACCCATATGCTTGCATGTCGTATCAATCAATCTCCATCACCAATCACATAGGCCCCCCTCTTCTTGAGCATCCCTGCAAAATGCAAGCCCAACCCCCTTCTTTTTTTTATTTTCCCTTCTTCTGCTGCCATTGCAGCAATTTCACATTTAATATAAAAAAAAAAAACTCCCATTCTCCAACCTACACGGCTACACCCCAAGACCACCCATAAATCAAATTCCTCTCATCAACAGTTACAATTGGTGCTCCTGCAGTGTACCCAGAAAGGAATAGATGATGCATCATGCATGTAATGTCATTAAAGCATGTCTGTCATTTGATTCAGAGCAAACTGAGAAAGGAGGGTGCGGAAGAGATGGGAGATTGGTTGTGGTACGAATATTTTCAACGGTAAACAGTGGGAGGTCCCTATGTGTTAATGTTATCCAAGCCAGTCCTGACTCAGTACCTCACGTGTGTGAGAGCGAGAGAGATTGATCATAGAAGAGAAAGAGAAAGATCAAATGGTGGGACGAGGAAGACGACCTGGCGGCGTTTATTAACACAACTCATGAAAGAGAGAGAGAGAGAAGAGAGAGTGGGGTTGTTGTAGTCCTGCACCCGACAGGTGTGGGGCCCACCATCTTAATGCTCCCGAGAGTCTCGGGCTCTACATTGGGACCCACAACTTGCAATATCTGCCATCCACTGCCTACCACCCATTTCGGTCCATTAGTTACCTACCTTCTTCTTTCTCTCTCTGTCTGTCTCTCACTCTCAGTTTGGTTTTGGTAGTGGGGTATTTGTATCTCTCTCTCTTCTTTTAAGAGATTGGACGTTTCTACAAGACATCTGCCCACGAGACTGCAACCACAACGTCATTCACGGTCGCCCATTCCCTATGCAACACTAATAATGCATTTGGGTAATGCTGTTCAGTTTTCCATCTGCTATACCACCTATACATTTCTTACTACTGCTACTGCTACTGCTTGTTAGTTGGTTCCAACTGCTGCTTCTGTATGAGGTATAATTATTAGAGTAGTATCTCTCTTTATTTATTAGGATGTCATACTCATAAGCCATATAGCCCCCACTGCATTATTAGGAGAGTTTTCCTTCTAAAATCTCATAAATGTTTAGCTCTCAAGTATGTCGCTGTATAACTGATTTTGTTTTAGAAATATATGAAAAATGATGCTTAATACAATTTTTGAAAGTGATACCAAGATTCTAAAAATTTGAATAGTTGTGGAGATGATAATTATTCTTTGATGTAAAAGGTAAAGATAGCAAAAGGAGATCATAATTATTTCGTTTCATGCTATAACCAGCTTGTCACACAACTTATTATAATTTCAACTCATCATCACATTAATTCTGCTTTTTTTCATTCTCTTTCATTCCAAGTCAAAATCCTAGATAGATTGTACTTTTTCAGAGTTCTATTGTTATTCATTATAATCTCAAATATACTATTAATATCCATGCATTAGCTATCAATTCTCACCTCGATTTAAAAAGCAAATCCTTTATGTGATATTTTGTTTTTAAACATTTCTTTAATTGCATGTGACCTACCTACACAAATTTAATAGCGGCGTCGAGAAGGGATGGGAGGTTGGTCTTGTATTATCTCTTTTTACCCAACAGCTCTTGATTTGAAGGGCAGAAGTACCTGCGGAACCGCTAGATTATAGTATGGTGCAGTAACCATCTTAAATGCATTGTGGGGAGCCACTGTCAAGTGTCAAGTGTCAACTTTAGCACCTATAATATTTGTTGTATATAAAATTTTAAAGAGAAATTCAATGGGTCAAATATTAGATTTTCTATTTGCTTAAGTATAGCATAGAAGGAGAAAAGAGTACAAAGGCCTAAGCCAAAAAAAACTTCTGTGAAGCAATGGAAAAAGCTTATATAAGAGCTAAAATGAATAAGGAAAGGAAACCTATAAAGAGAAAGCAAAATACATGTGAAAGAGTTAGAGATTAACTCCCAAAGATTGGAGACTACTATCACAAGGCGTCCTTTGAATAGTGTTGGCAAGAGAAAAGAAACCAAATAAGTAATCTCGTCAGTAAAATTAACTTTTAGATTGATCATACATATGTTGTTCGGCCCATTTCTATGACAACGACAACAACAACAAAAAAAATAAAGTAAAACAATTTCATCACGTATTTCGGATGCAATCAAATCCAATGGTCGCTATTATATTTGAATAATAATTTACATGTTGAGCATTGCATAGGGGTATTGAAGCTCATCATCGGCTTGGATTTTGAAATGGTGGGTCCCCCGTCCCTCCCTGCATTGAAGATGGACGTTGCACCGTATATAATGCAGCTTGCTGAATATAGATTTGCCCTGAATTGAAGTGTCAGCTGGGTGACTTTATAAATGCAATCTTTTTTTTCATTCAATGAGACAATAGGTGAGAGCAAAAAATATATAAGATGGGTGGTAAAGTCGTTTTATATTTATTATCATTATTATTTTTGCACTGTTGAATCCTCACACACACCACACAACACCCACACAATCAATGCTACAATTGATTGATACCTGATCCCAAATTAGTCAATGTAGGGGAGGTGCCTCACCAACTGAGACATCAGTCGATTGAAGATTAAGGCAACGTAATACACAGGCTCCGTGTACTAAATGGGTAGTTGAGATATGGCATGGCCCATGAACCAAAGTCATCCATCTCAGGTTTTCTATTTGGAAATATTTGTGGGCCCTTGTACTTGATCATCATGAATTCTTGGCGTGTGGCCCAATGGCCCATCGTGTAATCTTCAGTGGAATCAGGGAACTGATGATCACCTAGTATATGAACTGTGTGGGTTAGATTGAACATGTGAAAGAGCAAGGTGCATGCTTGTGGTGGTGGAGAGAGCTAGGGTTGCTGGGGAACAAACTACCCACCTGAATATATTAGATAATAATAATAAACATCAAATCCAATCAGCTTCTCATTTACATAATGCAAGGAATGAAAAGAACACATGTGGTTGAAAGAATGGGAATGAAAAGTTGATGAAAGCAAGTGGATTTGATCATATTCCTCTAGTATAAACATGACCATGTGCTTGAATTATTTCCCTTTCCCCAATTAGGTCATTACCCAGCTCGCAGGTTTTTCTACTGTTGGAAGCTGTTAAAACAAAAGTAAGAATCTCGTGTTGAAGGTGGAGGGGTCCAGGGCCTTAAATATGTTAGGCTCGAGCCGTACCCCATCTCTCATCAGTCATCACTTAACATGTGATCTTGTCAATGCATTTTACTTGTAAAATTGCATTTTTATTGGAGAGGTAAGGAAGGGGTAAGGACCTCTACTATGAAAAATATTGACATTTGACAATGGATATTTGTCTTTGTATGTGACACTTCCTCAGTTCTTAGGTGAAATGGTTTTAGGAAGTGACAAACACCACCAACTAGAGTACAAAAGATAAAGCAACAAGGTACATATCAGGGTTATTTGAACCTACGCCTCTAGTCTCAGCACCACCAGGTGCGGTGGAGTTGGTGGAGATACATATAGTCTGTAATGGTGAAAAGGGTTGAATCATGAGAGGTGACATGGCTGAGAGCTGCCAGCTTACATATGCAGGGCAATGGGGCCAACTCTAATAATGACAGCAACAAATCTAACACCAACAGCATCCATAGCAATAATAATGATACTGATAATATAACTAATTAGGACACTAATAATTTATTTACTCGATTGCACTTTGGGAACTTTATTAGTCTCCCTTTCCCCCTCTTCCACCAATAAAGGTCACCTACATAAATCTAAATTGCTCACCTGGTAATCTTCATTAACTTGCATTGACCCAAATTTTATTTCAATGGGATGGGACTCAGCTAAAGGCTGTTAGTGGTTCTAAATTAAAACAAATCAAGTCGGACTGGGTGAACCTAAATTTGCATTTAAGTCTGATAGGCTGGACCCTGATACATGTTTAAGTAGGTTCCAAAACCCTAACAAGTCTGATCTAGGCCTAGCGTCTCAAGCCTGCCAGACTCTTTTTAGGCTTAATTGTATTTTATGGTTATGCATATCGTGTGTAACTGTGTATGCATGATATAACATGCTAAATAAATTAGTATTAAGGTACGTATAACAGATGAAAATCATATAAAATGAATTATTGTTATTTTCTTAGACTTTTAGATATTTGAATCAATCCTAAATCTGTGGGGTCTGCTTATTTTGTAAACAAGTGGACTCAGATCCAAGCTATGGGATCTGTATCAGATTAAAATGACTCAAGCCTGGACTTAGGTAAGTTCGCAACGCATCGGTCCATATAGCCATAGGCTCACCAATGTATTAGTATAAAATAATGCATGCATGTGACCACGCTAATACAGCTGAACTGTACGCGGATTTTTTTATGGAAGATATCTCTCTTGATTGATTCTAGCACAGTCCTTGATCAAGATATTAGATCCTAATTGGTTGTTGTGAATCATCTATAATGACAAGGTCTTCATCCCCCTTGCTTTCAAGAAAGAAAAGGTCTTCTCTTTCTTTGAGGGTAAGGATTCTTCTGTCTTCCAATCAAATAAGAGACTAGGCTAAGGAGAATTAGGAGTTGCTCAGTTGGTTGGATATCCTGATTTTACTCAAGTGCCTACAGATAGATCCTTAGTTCCGTAGAAAATTGTGTGGCCCGCATGCCGCGAGTCCCACATTAGATCAAACAAGATTGATGCTAACAGAGAATATAATCCCACTTAATGTATTTTTTTCCTTTAACGGTCGGTGGTATCTGAAACCTCCTTTTCAATTAGTTTCTTTCTTACTTTGGAAGCATGCTTATCTCCCCATGACTGGGGTTAATAAAACAGAAAGGCTTGGCTCAGACTTGACAAATAGTCAGGTTATTAGTGTCAAGTGAGTTTGTTGACCCCAATTGATTGAAATCCCCAAAGAAATCTGATCAATAACAAGCATTGTCTGGGGCCATCAAGTCATCTTCCCTGCCAATTCAGCATTTCTATTCCTCGAAATGTATAGAGCTACGGGTCAATCAATCCCTCGCTTTATCTCAGCTTGCATTTGGCAAAGAACCAAGTATATAATCCAAGGTCCAAAACATTATAGTGAGATATAATTTTATTTGAAATGTAATTGGTGCTTACATATTCTGAGCAAGATCCTGTCGTGAAGTTCAAGCATCACTTGGATTTGATCAATTTTTGACAAATGGAGATTTAGCTCCTAGTGGATTGGATTTTTCCGACTAGTGGTTGAGTTGTTTCTAGAAAGATAAATGGAGTACTCTTTGGAAATATGAAGTTTGCAATACTTTTTCTTAGGAGATAATGTAGCTTAATAATTTTAGAAAGACTATAGAGAAGAGCCCTCAATGGACTTGGACTCCATTGCTCTTAAATCTATTCACCAACATTGGTTATCTTGCTTTGAAAGGTTCATTTCAAATAAGAATTCTGAATTCTGATGGGGTCATTTGTGGTTTTTGCGTCGAACACAAAGAAAAGGGTTGAAGAAAAAGCTAAAACATTTGTCTATATTATTGAGAAAAATGTGGGTATATATAGAGTATAACCTAATGTTAAGATAACACTAATTACATTAACATAATCATAACTCCAATCAAACCTTACTCCAATGGCATCATAATGGTAAATCTAATCCCAATCTAATATTAACTCATCCTCATAATACTTATCCAATCTTGTTGATATTCTCTATTACTTTTTGCCATTATGCAAAACTCACATTCTTTGCCTGAGCGAATATAGCACTTATGCTAAATCACTTTAATCTTCTTGATTCCTTGATATAGTTGATCATTTTCTCGTTTCACTTTTATGTGCACCACCTGTGCACATTAACATAAGTTAACACAAAAAATTTGCGAGTTTAAGCTCCACCAATTCTTTTGCTGCCAGTTTCAGGCCTGATAAAAGGAGCTTAATTGGCTATATTAGGTAGGTCACATCCAATATAAATTTTTTGTCACAACTCAAAAATAGATTCTGAGGAAAAGAAATTCATATAGTTGAGCCAACATATATGGTTGGGACAAGGCTTGCATGATGCTGAGACCAAATTAACATAATAAGCCTTTATAGTGAGTGCTGTTTAATTAGAGCATCCTTCTATTTAAATGACTTCTACTAATTAATGTAAATAGAAATGTTATATAATAACTCTTGTAAATGCCCAAAAATGGTTGATATGATGGGAGTTTCATATAAAACTACATTCCAAAACCTTTTTTGTCCTCTCCCATTTTTTTATTTGAGGAATCATCATCTCTAAAACTCTAATTTCACACGTGAATGGATGTCAATGACCCACGTGGAGTCTTTCATGAAGGATTGTGTAAAGCACACAATTAGCTTCTAAACAAAGCCCTTGGACATAAAGACTGGCCGTTCTTTATTCTGTTAAGACATTAAGACCATTCATGGACATTAGGATTAGACTTTTCAATTTTCAGAGACTTGCTTTCCTGCGCATCTGATATGGGCGAATATTCTATATGTTGGTGCAGGAACTGGAATCATTTTTTTTAATGGTCCATCTTAACATGAAATATTTTAGGCTGTGTGACTTGATTGAGCTCTTCGTTGAATCCAGTCTTTTTAGTCTGGTTATTAAAGGGAGAAGGTGCTTTTTGTGAAATCAGGTGTCCCACATAAGGTGCCTTTTGTCATGGAACTATTATATTGAAAGATAACATTAGTGTGGCTAATGAGATGACAAGATTTCTCAGGTGGAAGTCTATTCAGAGAGGGGTTGGAAAAGATGGAGTGATCATGCAAAGAACGTTAAATCATGGATTCGAATGTTAGATTATGTTCTGGTTTTGTCTTTTTTTTGTTGTCTCCGTTTCAGTTTTGATGATTATGGTTTTGTTCTGCTCTTTCTTTGTAGCGTCTTGGCTTTGGGGGCTTTAAGTCTATGTTTCTCTTTCTCCCTCCTTTAATATAATTTTATCTTTAAAGCACAGAAGAACGTCCAATGGTAACGTGTGAGGTGAATGAATGAGTTACGCAAAGTAAAATGCCATGTTAGCAAGATTTGAAGGTTGAGCTCTCATTTGGATGTCCCCTTTCCAGCCATCGTGGCAATTTTGCAGGGATGGGAGTGTCACATCTGACTTTGTCCATCCCCATTTTTAGGGCCAGCAGAATGCATGGATGCCAATGAGGAGAATTCCAAGCAATATTTGTGAATTTTTTCGTGGTTGACACTCAAAATTTTAATAAAGAAAGCTTGCATCCAAAAAATGCAAAGGGGCAACTAGCATATCATGGTCTTTATATCTCCCATATGTCGAGTTTTTGTAAGAAATTTTGCTAAAGCAACCGGCCCTAGTGTGTGTTTGTTTGTACAATAATTGAGAATTTCTAATAAAGAGAGATTTTAGTACCTCAAATGTTGTCTCTTAATTAGATTCACAAATGTTGGAAAGGACAGTCAATAAGGTTGTATTTTGTGAACACATTAATTATATAAGAATTTAATATACAATAGTTCTTTTTAATAAATAGAATTTCCCTAAAAAATCTTATAAACAAATGCCCCTTTAATTCCAATCGTAATATCAACCAGCTTAATTCCAATCATAATATCGGTAATTCTCCAAAATGCCCCACTTTAAAAATGCCTCTTTTTCCGCTCCCCTTTTTTTTCATTGGGCCCATATTAAGTCAATCAACTATTTTCAAACACGCTTAACCCCCCACCCCCAAATAAATAGTCACAAGTCCAAATTTGACACTCATCCAACTTTTCCTCATCTTGAAACGAAATTATAATAAAATGATGCCTCTTAAAATCATTAGATTTTAAGGTCATGGATCAAAGGGTTATGATGATATTATGGAGTCAAAATTTTATATATAGATATGTCTCATACAAATATTTTCATTCAATGAATTTTTTTGAAGGAACTTGCTAGTCCCAGATTGGTGTCAGAACCAAACTCGCTGAGAACCTTTGTATATTTCAGTATGAGGTAGACCTTACGAATGCACTCAAATCTAATAGATGATCAAAGTAAGGGGTCTAACCTCCCTTATATAGAGCAAACCCTAGGAGCTACGACTCTATCTAGACTCTTACCTCTTTTAGAATCTCACATCTCCTGACCAACTTGAGAATTCTACCAAACCGGGAATCTGAATTTGATCTAAACTCTAAAGTAAGAGTTTGATCCTGATCTGACTCAATCAGATCAAGACTTATTTGGAGTTCATCCGCGGCACACCGTCGGGCTCGATCTGGCGTGGGCCCCATGAAAGTTGAGCAACACAATCTTCCAGCACTTCCATGAACATCATGGATCCCAGTCAGCCCAACTGGGAGGAGCATTTTCTCTTATAAAAAAAATGCTCCGGCGTTTTTTAGTACTGCCGAATATATATGGATCCTAGTGGGGATTGGATTAGGGCCAAGTTGAAGAAGGTTTATGCTTAATCTTAGGATCGTTCTTGATTGAGAAACAATGGATAGTAGGAAGTGACCCTATATAATGTGTCCAATGCTAAATGTTCAAAGAACTATAGAAGGAAGTGATTTACAATGTCCTTGAGGGTGGGTGTGTGCCTTGTGTACGAGTTGTCCGTGGAATTTGGCCTTTGACATGGGAGATAAGAATTCTAGGGCCTCGCTCGTAGGGAAAATAAGATGTAGAAATGTAGTTTTCGTTTAGGATATCCATCATCACCTCCTGACGAGCCGATGTCCTAGCTGAAGGAAAACCCCAGTTTCTCTTCCCAGTTGCCCGCCACCTCGCAGTCTTCTCTACCCCTCCCCTTCAATGGCGATGTTTCCTTTCTCTGTTGAGCAGTCAGCCGAAGGAAAACCCTAGTTTCTCTTCCCAGCCGCTCGCCACCTCGCAGCCTTCTCTACCCCTCCCCTTCAATGGCGATGATTTCCCTCCTCTGTTGAGTAGTCAGCCGAAGGAAAACCCTAGTTTCTCTTCCCAGCCGCCCACCACCTCGCAGTCTTCTCTACCCCTCCCCTTCAATGGCGATGATTTCCCTCCCGCCCCTGGAGTGACACTTCCCCACCCATCCCCTGGCTTTTCCTCTGCAATCCTCTGCCCTTTCTATTCCACCTGTCCAACTATCTCAATGGGATAGTGCCCAACTCGACCTCCTTTGTAAGCATCTAGATGGCCTCTCCTTAATAGGTCAGCCCCCTGATGATCCTCAAATCTCTACTGCCCAACCACCTCAGGACACCTCTTTGATCCTTACCAGTACCTCTAACCGACCCTTGATAGCCGAATCCAAACCTCCGGACCCCCCTCCTACCAAAACATATCTCTTCCTAGACTCAAAGCCTATCTCCCTAGCAGACCACCCTCCATTCTCCTTGAAAGAGGGCAAACTAACTATGAAAATCCCCTCCCATATGATTGAACTTAGCAAAAATTCTTTCTCAAATGCTTCCATTGGACAATTTTTGGGTAAAAGGCCCTCAATCGAATGGCTATCCCAGTATGCCAACACCCATTGGAACCTATCAAAATCATGCCTCATTTCTCTAACTGATAAAGGCCATTTCCTTTTTAGATTCAGCTCTTTAGAGGATAAGGACCTCTATCTTTCCCAGTCCCCAATCACTTTGCAAAACAAAAAAACTGCATCTTCTTCCTTGGTCTCCCGGTCAGGGCCCTTTTGAGTGGCCATCTCTTCACCCGGTCTGGATCAGAATCCAAGGAATTCCTTACCATTGCTGGAGTAGCAATATCCTCCTCTCAATTGCTAGTTTGGTTGGTTACCCCTCAGGCTAGATGACATCACAGCATCCCAACAAATTCTCACCTATTCCAGAACCTTGGTTAACTTAGACATCTCCAAACCAAAGCCTCAGCAGATATGGGTGGATTTAGAAGGCGAAACAAAACTCATGCTGTCAATCTCCTATGAGAACCTGCCCTGCCCAAAATGTCTTTCATTTGGCCACCAAGAGGAAAAGTGCAAATCAGTCCCAAGGCAAAAAAAACCCCTCCAGTAGCCCAGAATAGCGAAGGCATCCTCGGAAGGCCTCCAAACCTCAACAGCAACTTACAACCATCCCATGCTTCTGATGGTGCAGTCAATATTTCCTTTGCTTTGGCCACTTTAAATTCTATAGCCACTCCCACAATGCAGATAAATGCATAATCCTCAGAGAAAGAAGCAGCAGCAGCTTCAGCAGCTCGCGATGGTCTCTCTTCGGATATCCAGACTCCAGCCACAACCAACCAGGTAAACAAAAAGGCTACAATTCTTTCTCTAGCTCAAGAAAAAGTCCCCAGCAATGGTGTGAATGCATTACCCAATGACATCGTGTTAGAAATCCTTGATAAAATCCCTCCTCCTGTCCTTGACACTTCTCATAGAACCAGCTCCCCCTTTTTTCCAGACTTGTCCCAACCCAAGCTCAGGCTTTAGCTAGTGAGGTAACATCTACTTCCCCAACTCCTCTTCTAAATCCATTCACCACTGACACTGCTAGCATCTCTTTGGAAATCGACTTCTCCCTCTACTCTAAGAAAACCAAACTAAAAAAAAAAATCCCAAAAAAGGACCCATCCCAAAACAAGAGCTCTTCTGGTAATCGTCCACCACTACCACATTCCAAATGATCAAAGTTCTATGCTGGAACTGTAGGGGTATGGCAAACTCCCCAACTATCCGAGCTTTGAACCACTTGATCTCTTCAAACTCTCCTAGAATTTTTTTTTTCTGAACCAATGCCCCCCCCCCCCCCCCCCCCCAACAATCCTCCCTTTGCTCCTCTATGGGCTATGATGGATTTCTATCTAACAACACCCTCACCATAGCTTCCATCTGGTGTTTGTTTAAATCCACCTCAAACCTCAGCATATCCCTGGTTGATTTCTCTTCCTAATTTTTGACCATCTCTTTCTCCAATTCTGCTGATGGTAGTAAAGGTCTTCTCACTGGCATCTATGGTTCAATCAACTACATTCAAAGAAGAGAGCTATGGAACTACCTCTCATCCAATTCTTCTAGAAAGCTTCCCTGGTGTGTTATCGGGGACTTCAACGTTATTCTATTAGCATATTAAAAGCTCCGTTTCAAACCCTTCTCATTTTGTCCAAGATTTTCAGCAGATGGTCATTTCCTCAGGCCTGCAAGACATGGGATTCAAAGGCAACAAAAACACATGGTCAAACAATTGTAAGGGGAAGGCTTATGTGGCAGCAAGACTTGATAGAGTCTCGTGCAATTTAGATTGGAATTCTGCCTTCAGTGATCCTGTTCTTGCCCACCTGCCTAAATACTCTTCTTATTATTGTCCTCTGCTCCTCTCTCACAAGCAACGTCCTGCCCCAGCAAAAGTTCCTTTCAAGTTCGAAGTTATGTGGATCCAACAACAGGATTTCCTAAATCTAGCAGAGCAATCATGAAATTCAGGCATTATAGGGAGTCCACAATATGATTTAAAGCAAAAGCTGAAATCTATGAAACAAGTTTTGAAGGTGTGGAACAAAACAGTTTTGGAGAGATTAATCTCAAGGTGAAAGCAGCTGAAACAATGGTTGAAAATATCCAAACAGATCTGGATGCAAGCCCCTTAGACCAACTTCACACAAATCTTCTAGAGGCAAAAGCTAAGCTGCACAATTGTTTGAAAAATAAGGAGATCCATTGGCGCCAAAAATCAAGAATTAGATGGTTAAAAGAAGGGGACAAAAATAGCAATTTCTTCCATGCCTATGCCAAATCCAGAGGTGTCACAAACCGCATTGATAGGATCAAATGAAATGATACCTGGATTGAAGATACTGATCAAATTCAAAATCTAGCTGTCACCCACTTCTCAAATATAGCTCAAACAATGCATCCAAATCCAGAAAAAAATCTTTTTGAGCTTGCCAGTAACAAAGTCTCCATGGTTCAGAACCTATCTCTGACTAAAAGCCCTATCAAGAGGGACAACTTCCCTGGTCCTGACTGGTTTCTCTGGCTACTTTTTCACCTCTACCTGGCGCATCACAGGTCCCTTAGTGGTCAAGGCTATTCAGCATTTCTTCAGCTCAGGAAAAGTCTCAAAGGCTTCAAATGCTTATCTCCTAACCTTGATCCCAAAATCCAACCCTCCAAACTCCTTTGCAGACTTCAGACTAATTAGTCTTCTTAATTCTACTTACAAAATTATCTCAAAAATCCTTGCATCCAGACTCTCCCTCATTCTCCTCTCTCTCATCTCCCAAAATCAAGCAGCTTTTATGAAAGGCAGATCAATTCACCAACACATAGCCTTAGCTCATGAACTTTTTCAAAAGCATCATACTCAAATTGTTGGTGGCTCCCTGTGTATGCAACTGGACAACTCCAAGTCCTTTGACAAGCTAAGCTGGCCTTTCATGTTCAAAGCTTTATCTTTCTTTGGCTTCTCTCATCAATGGATCAACCTTATCAAACAATGTGTATACACTCCCAAAGGCTCGGCTCTCATAAAAACGAGTCCATGTGGGTTTTTCGAATCAAACTGTGGGCTAAGGCAGGGCGCCCCCCTTTCCCCCTAACTTTTTATACTAGTATAAGAAATACTCAGCTTGCATATTCAGAACTTGATGTCCTAAAATAAAATTTTCCCAATTTCAAAAGTTGCCATTTGTTCTATGCAGATGACATTCTCCTTTTTATCTAATGTCAAAAGAAGAGCTTGTTTTCCTTGAAAGACGTTTTAGGTAAGTACCAAAAGAGCTTGGGCCAATCCACCAACCTGCTCAAAAGCAAATTGTTTATTGGCAAATGCAACTTGAGGTTAAAAAGACAAATCCTAACCTTGACTGAACTTCAAGAACAGCCCTCTCTTCAAAGTACCTTGGAGCCCCTCTTTTCATTGGATCTTCAAAAAGGCAGCACTTTAATTTCTTGCTGGACAGAATGCTCTCCAAGCTTGCAAGATGGAAATCAAAGCTGCCGTCTTTAGCAGTGCACGAAACTCTTGTCAGACATGTGCCCAGCAGTATGGCCATCCACATTGCGTTGGTTTTTCCCTTCCCTAAGCCGGTGCTTCATCTCATGGAATGTCTTATGAGGAACTTCCTTTGGTCTTTAGAGGCTACCAAATCTAGGAAAAACCATGTTCGCTGGGATACAGTTTGTCTCCCAACTGCAGAAGGAGGTTTGGAAATCAGGCATTTCAAAGAGCAAAATGAGGCTTCATTTCTAACTCTGGGCTGGGTGGCAGCTTCCTCTTCTTCCTTCTGGGCTGATTGAATGAAGAATAGATTTTTTTAAGAACAAAGCAATCTGGAGTTTCTCTTCTCCGAAGTCCGGCTCCTGTATCTGGCGAAAAATCAGGAAGTGTGCACATTACCTTCTGTCGGGCAGCAAATGGCGAATTGAAAATTGGATGAAAGCTGATCTTTGGATTGACCCTTGGGCGAATGAGGTCAACATTACTTCTAAATTCCCCTCTGATTCCTTTCCTCTCAATCAGAAGGTCGCTTCCCTAAGGAATGGTGAAAAGTGGATGATCCCTGTGGACATCCCCCACAATGTTGCAGAGTACTTGTTTATGGCAGTCCATGATTTACTTTTCAATCAGCATTAGGAGGACAAGATTTTCTAGAAATGTCACTCAGAAAAACATCTATCCTTCAAGAAAGTGTGGCAAACTGTTTGTTTGAGAAATCAGGTAGTTAACTGGGCTCCTTTAGTTTGGCACTCTTTGCTGCAGCCAAGGGTCTCTTTCTTTGCTTGGAGGATGATGCATCGCAGGACTCCAACTCAAACTTGGGTGCAATCGGTAGGCATTAGCCTTGCCTTTATGTGATGCCTTTGCAGTAATAGCATTGAATCTGATATGCACCTCCTATTTTTCTGTCCGTTTGCAACTTCAATCTGGAAGTGGATCCTTAGAGCGGCTGGTGTCAGGCCTCCTCTCCATATCTCTCCAACAAGGATCCGGTATGAACTTTCTTGGAACAATGATAAAATAGCCTGCAAGGGTGCTTCATCCATTTTCTTTACTACTGTTTTTGCTATATGGAAATATAGAAGTGACCATATCTTTAGGAACATTAGAGCCTCCCAGACGCAGGCGAAAATCTACCTGTCTGAGATTCTTTCTTTCTCTCTTAGGCAGATAGACAAGCCCTTTTCTGGCAGGTTTCTTCAAGCCTTTCGCAATTATATCGTTGTTCCCTCTGGTATGGCCATCTATCATCATGACTAGGTTTCTATGGTTTTTTGCTTGGCTTTGTTTTCCCAGTTGTAATTCTTAGCTTAGTTTTTTTTTTTACTCTTCTTGTAAGGATCATTGCTAGTTCTCCTCTTCTGGGGGCTTTGAGCCTTTGTTTTTTCTTTCCTCTCTTCAATACAATTTGCCTTTAGCAGAAAAAATCTAGGATATCCATTGCAGCAAACATGTTATTGAGGAAGACGCAAGAAAACCAAGGCTTTTTTTCACCTCTTTTCCGAATACATCCTAAATAAAGTAGTGACGAAAGACAATTAGTGGAGATTCATAGAAAAAAAAGATGCTCCACGTAATGTTGAGTGCAGAATTTTAAATATAAAGCTAACCTCTCATATAGTTGTCGAGAACTAGGGGTTACTCATTTAGTTAGGACCTCAGTCCCTCATCCAACTATCCACCGTTTCATCCGTGGTTATGCATTTCTTTCAATGTATGTGGGCTCTCTCATGAGATCCAATCCTCTTGGCTGAATTACCAAAAGAGGAAAAGAAAATAGTCCCGCTTCTTTATGTGTTTTTGTTATGTGCAGGTTGTTTCATTGTAGAAAAAAATTAAAAAGCAATAATTTTTCCTTCTAAGCAAGGATTTTGTAGTCCAACCTCCCCTAGTAAGCATGTTTTTTGGTGAAAGAGGAATTATACACAAGCAAAGTTTTCTCCTTCGCTATGAAGTCCGTCAACCAGAAACCTATTTCCAACAAAGCACTCATTTTCTCTTCCACAATGTTACATGATCAAGTTGTAAACAAGAGCTCATCATCTTCCATAAGGACGTAAATGATTACTACATCAAAAATAGAAAATTGGAACGGATTACCGTTCCTAATCCGTGTGTTCCTAATCCGTTCATCCGTTCCAATTTCCTATTTTTGGAATGGATTAACGGATTAGGAACGGTTTTGGAACGGATGAACGGATTAAGAACACACGAATTAGGAACGGTAATCTATTCCAATTTTCCATTTTTGGTGTAGTAGATGAACTGGTGGGATGAAGAAAATTTAGCTGGTGGGATGAAGAAGAATTAGATTTACAGGGAGATTATATACTCAATCTTTTTCTCTAAATTGAACCCTCCTAGGCTTCTACCAATTGGGTAAGGGTTGTTAAATTATGCTTCAAGTACAGTATGTAATTTCTAAGAAAAAAAGAAAGAAAGTACAGTATGTAATATTACTGTGTCAAAATTTGTCAACCTTTTGTACCAGTTAGAAATTTATTGGTACCTTATTATATTTGTAGCAGTACACTAGATCATGTGAGTATGATAACATCATGTTCGGTGGGTTCTAAAATCAAATATTAAAAGAATGATGATGTAAACTGGATGAAGATAAAACCAGATATTACTTTGGAACAAGTCTTCCACTATCACTCTGATGAAATGACTGATGAAAGATGTCAAAAGAGTGAGTCTAATGAGTAGGATCGAATAGGATATATTTCTCTGCACGACTGGGCCCAACTGCCCAAGCAATTTCTTCACCGTATATTATGAGCACAGATGCTCTCTCCATGCGGTGCGAGTCACCTTTGGCGTGCGCTAGGGAGACAGATGTGTTTTTTTTTTTTGGGGGGGGGGAGGGGGCGTCACCTTGCGCACGCTAGGGAGATATTTTTTTTTTTTTTTTTTTGTGGGGGGGGGGGGGGGGTGTTTCACCTTGCGCACGCTAGGGAGATAGATGTTTTTTTTTTTTTTTTTTTTTTGGGGGGGGGGGTTCTTTTGTTTGTAAGAATTTTGAGAATTCTTGTTCGGTTTTTTCTTTTTTGGGTTTTTTTTTATTTATCAATTTCCATGATGCTCGTACCCACTTGGTCTTGAGAATTTAAATTTTTTATTGGAAAATATAATATTATTTCCTATAAAGTCAATATTTCTATATCATGGAATGAAGTCATCCCAGGTATTGTATAATAAAACTCAAAGTCCCTCCCCTAGCCTCATACAAAACACAAAAGGTCTCCATCATAAGTGACTAACGAAGGAATAGGAGCGAAGCTCTTGTGGGTTATTTGAGCCATCCAAGTGTAAGATCATCTCCAATTACATGTGTTACTGATGGTGTAAGTCCAGACCGGCCGCTAATTCATGTAGCGCTAGATAGATCTAAGATCTTGCTTATTTTAAATTGTTGGAATAAGAAATCAGCTAAATCTATAACATGGCACCAGAATTTTGATCCAAGTGCAAGGCACATGGTCTAAATTTATTTACATATATAACCAGCGAAGTGTATAATTTTAAATTTCTTTAGCTAATCTTTTCTACCAAACTCTCGTGGCGGTAGTAAAGGTAGCGAAAATAATTTTTAATATTTTCCTCGGGTGGAGCCCACTCCGTAATACTCTCCCTCAAGTAGAATCTGGCCATGCACTTTTAGTGACACGCATTTTTTTCTACACTGAGTCAATTCTCTTGGGATTCAAACTTGCGGCCAGAAAAACAATTCCTACCAAAATCGAAAAGTGTTAGTAGAAACAGCGAAAATATTTTTTTAAACCGGCGTGGCCATGTGATATAATATTGATATGTCAGTCCGACATATCTATTGCCAATATGTGTCTGTCACCTGCTAGCGGCAACGTAAGAGGAGTGGAAGGATTAGATGTATGGGAAATCTTATAAGGACATAGAATTGGTGAAGTTTCCACTAAGGAAACGGATTCCCTATTTGATCCAAAGGGGAAACCCTGTTTAGACCAAAAAGGGGATCCGATTCCGTTTATAGCAGTTATCTAGAGGTGGTTTTTCCATGACATGAAATCAACAATTTTAGCAAGTTGCTAAAATAGCTGCCCCATGTTTTGATGGTTGTCAATTTAATGAGATTCATCAATCTGGATTTGGGATTTTGGTGGGTGAAGCTTCATTTCTTATCCCACAATATCGACCAATGGGTTTTCATAAATAAAAGAAAAACCAGTCTTTTGTAGCATCTAAAATGTTATTGTATTGTCCAACTGCTCATACTGTGCACGGATGGGACAACCTAGCCACCACCAACCCAGATATTTTAGGTACGGTTTGGGAAAGACTACTTTTCGTATGTATTTAACTTAATACTGACTTAAATAGATGTTATGGGTTCTTTATTTGACAAAGTTTGCCATACAACGGTAAATGTCTAATCCAAGAACACTTTTTTGCTGATTTTAAAGAAAGTAACAATAATCAACAAGAGACGTTTTGCTGTTCCTTCTCAATCAGCTCTATATTAAATAGATGAAGAGTTACGTAGCAAGGACTCATACATTCTACTTCTACCCTTCCCCTCCTCCTCTTTGGGCCGTGTGTTTAAGAATTTATTAGTAAAGTTAAATTGAACTAAGGGGTCATAACCGTCATATTAAAATTACATAAATTTAAAATCTGTTACTTTTTTTTTTAAGTCAAAAGGCAACCCTCCTTTCTCCACAAAATGTTAAAAAGACATCCTTCTTTATACAAAAAATAAAAAAGATTTTCTATTAATCTATTAAAAATAAAAGACCATTATAACTCATTATGTTTTATTATCTCTTTATTTGATGCTTCACATCACTTTACATTAATTCACCGTACATCCAAATACATAAAATACCTACTTTGGCCATAGAAAACTCTACATTAATGGTGATAGAGGATTCGCGTCCATCTGCCTCTATCTATTCAGAATCACTATCCAATATGGTCATAACCATCCCGGTAATGGCCAATTCATGGAGAGGTCTACACCGATCGTAATAAAAATAAAAAAACAATAGTAAGAGAGAGCGATGGAGGCACGAACAATTTGGGATTGCTCAGTTAGTTGGCAAACTAAAGGATTCGGTTCTTGAGCATGCCACTCTTCCCATATTTGTGGCCTATCTTTTCATTGGTGTAAGCTCCTCCCACATGTGGACTTGCTTCACACGTGTAGGCTCTCCCCTCCCCACTTGTGAGACTATGTCGAGTCCGAGTAAAAAAAAAGAGGGTCATGTCTCTAATTAGAAGGATCGCTTAATTAGGCTAGACATGATCAAGAATGGTTGGCAAATCTTTGCTTTGAAAGTTGTCTCAATGCAAATTTCAAAACTGATTTCTTACCATTTGTATAAATCTTTATTTATTTAGTGTCATTTAACTCAAGATTTAATGCCTTGTGACCAAATCTTACCGTTTGTCGAACTGGTTTCAACCAAAATTGATACTCTTCCTGGTCAAGTTAGGTAAAAAAAGCTATTACTTTGGTCAAAATTGGTAAAAACCGAACCATTTAATTAAAAATAATCAAAACCATTGAGAAAAGGTGGTTGGATTGATTGGACTCACCAATTTTGTGAGTTTCCGAAAGAAGTTAATGTGGTGGTACTTACATAACAATAGATATGGAAAAAGTAGGTCGTTGATTTCATGATTATGAGTTCATAACCTCAGCATATTCCCATTTTTGGCTGCTATGAAATAGACCCTTGGAAGCTTAAAGAGGGTGTGTTGAGCAATTGCAATAATTGGATTCTTGATATTCTTAAAAATAATTATTTATCAATCTTAGTGTCATGGTCAAACTAAGTTGAACAAGATGGTTAACCAGTTTATGCAAAATCCTTCATTCCACTGATTGGACCTCTGGCTCTATTTCCAAAAACTTGGTCCATACATGCCCAAATTAAATCATTATTTACTTTTAATTTCTTCAATTTGTAAGATACATAGGCAACAATTTTTCATTCACCCAAACTCGTTGAATGTATCCATTATCTGACAATTGGCAATGATCTCCATTGAATGCATCAATTGCATACTTGGATTATGTATTGCTTTCTCTCGGATACATAAAAGGCTTAATGAAAACCATTTAGAGGTGTTCAAAAATAAGATGTTAAAGTGTCATGTTTAATTAAATGCTTTATTCTACTTGATAAATTGTCATTGGGTATTCTCAATCAAATATCATGAAGAATTGTGCAAGTTATAGTCATTAGATTCTCACATCGTAATTAAAGTGATGGTTAGGATTAATCTTTCAACTCGACCTGCATTCTTCTAATTTTCTATGTTCTATCTTTCTGATCTTCTACAAGCCCCATAACCAACTTTCTTAAACCCATTCAAAAGCACACGACGAGAGGGAAAAACATTGGCGGATCTACAATTGAAGCAAATATAAAAAGAGAGAGTGGGATGAAACAATGATGAACTCTACAATCTAATAGTGATCACACTCAAATCACAATGAATATTTTAGCAAGACATCAACTGAGACTAAGGATTTTAACAAAAAAAAAAAAAAACCCTGAGACTAAGGTATAAATATTATACAATCCTTTTAAAATAAACTGTTGACTATCTCATGTACATGTGTAAATTTGTACCTTTTTTAACACATTAACATCTCAGGGCAAGCACCCATCTTCCCATTTGACCTTCCAAAAAGATAAATCACGGGCAAAGAGCAAGTTACACTTTTGGTTCGAACCATGGCTGAAGGTGCTTCTTCCTAACAGGTCCGGGTCCACCATGGGTGCGTTCGAAAAGCTGTCAACTATAAACATTGGTTATACTCATGCCCTCTGGCTGGAGTGCTGGACAGGTCTAATCATTCAGACCTGTACTTGGTGGAGTCCACCAGTAAACTGAAGTGAAAGAGGTACAAATTGGAGTGCAGCAGAGGTGCATCAATGCTTCTCTAAAATAAAATTTCATAACAAAGCTTCTCAATTGATGAATGATGAAAAAAAAAAAGGTGGGCCATGGTGGGAAAGGAGAGCAGACTGGGGGGGGGGGGGATAAAAAGCCACTTTGGGAAAGCGCCATATGGTTTGGAGCGCGCGAACTGCGCGGGAGCTGCTTCCCAATGCAGACACATCAAATCATGTGGTCAGTTGAGGGACCCACCATAAAGCCTAAAAGGATTCGATTCGCCTCGGATACGATTTCTACAACCCCCTTTCAAATCCAATAGTTCCCTTTCCCTCTCTCTATCTCTCTCTAACTGATGTTGACGTGCATTCCTCACTCCTCCATCTCCATTTCCCTCCATCTTGTGCGTCTGCCACAATGTAAGGCTCCTCTCAGTTTCAACTTTCAATGCCGAATGATGGATGGGTCCTTCTAAAGTCTAAACTGGTGATATCAACAATGGACCGTGGTTGGGTCTGGGTTTAGGTCCCTCAATCTTGCTCTAACTTGTAAAAAAGTGCCTTTTTTTTCTTTTTTTTTAATCAAAATGGACCTTCCATCCATCCAAAATTTCCTTTTATATAACTTTCTTGCCTCGAATCACTGATATAAATGAATAGATTATATCAATAACTGTGTGCTGTTCATTGATATAATTGAATCGGGGCAAAAAAGTCAAATGAAAGGAAAAAAAATTTAGGTGAGAGGTCTTCTATGGATAATATTCAAAGTTAAGGTCCGCGATCGTTCGTATCCAATTTTAAAGGGATATTTTTGATAAAACTCCAAAAAATAAAAAAGAAATAATAAAAGAGGAGCATGCTTTCTTTACTTATTTTCATAACTAATGTGCACTTGGGTTTGCCATTCATGATTGTAAGTGCAGCATTATAGTGGATCGGTGACATATTGAATGGTAATTGAATAGATGGGTGGTGACTGCTATCTCTAAAATGGTTGGAACTGAGGAAACAAACACGATTTTTACAAAATTCATTCAATGACAAATGATTCAAAGAGGAGATGGAAAATGTATGATGGACCTAGGACTTTCAATTGCGGGGAACAGATCAATTGTCATTATTTTTTTCCTTGGAAGGTGGCATGGAATTATTTTTTTTTTATTTTAACAAGACATGGGTTGTCTGATCTATAGCCTCTTTCCGGCGTTTTTTTTTAGTCCGAGGAGGTGGGTGCCCACAATATCCAATACCACGGTTTGCCCTTGCCTGCCCTAAAGGGGTGCCTATGGCCCGCACCAGCCCACTTTCATCCGGACTGGATATGTAATTAGGGCCCGTTTAATAATCAGGAAGGCTTTGTTTAAGTTATGAAAAGCCCAAAGTCCGGCCCAGCCCGTGTAAGGAATGGAGGTAATTTATTTTTACTATTGTTTGAATGGCCAAAAATCGATTAAAGCCATATTCATTCCGGCCCGATTGGTTAAATGGGCGGACTCGGGCCTGACTTTTACGGCCATTGTCGGGCTTCGGACGGGCCTAGACCAACCTTTCTAAAATCAGGCCAGGCCAACATATGCTTTAGCCCGGCCTAACCAATGAACACCCCTACCTGCCCATGCCCTTGTAATTCAACTCCCATGATAGCGAGAGTATCATCTACCGTGTCACCTTATATCTCTCATCCTTCTACCTATCTCGTTCGCTGCCCTAATAATTTTAACACTCACTGGACCTCAATCTATCCTTCATATTTTTTTTTATTTTTTTTTTTTGGCTAAAGGGTAAAATTTGTATTAGAAAAGAAAGAGGAGGGAACAAGGTTAGAAAGCCCACAAAGCCAAAAGGCAACACCTAGAACACCAAAAGAACTATACAAGGAATAGCCAACTAATTAGTCATGCCCAAAAACATCAAAATAGGATGGGATAAGATACCAACCTTTGCAGTATTGAGAGATATGATCATACCTCACATTTTGTCCACAAAAATCACCTTAGCACGAGGGGCGGCCCTGAGTTTTCGGGGGCCCTAGGCGAGTTCCTAAAGTGTGGCCTTATCCGTATACCCACCAATAAATGATAAAAAAATAAAAGATAAATTTTTTTTATTATTTGATCGAAAATTAAGTCTAAACTCTTTACCTACTCTTACCGAATCAGAATTGTGTTTCACATTAACCAATTAATACTAAAATTCAATTATAAAAACTAAGTACTACCTTTTCTACCAAAGACTTTTCAATAGAGAACATAGCTAATCCATTTAATCTTTCTTGGGACATTGTTGATCGAATGTAAGATTTGATCAACTTTAGCTTTGAAAAGCTTATTTCTGCAGATGCAACGGTAACTGGTATAGTCAACAGAATTCTGTATACAACCCATGCATTTGGAAAATAATTATCCCGTGACTTCAAATGATTTATAGCTAGTATTAATAGTTGTCTCATTACATATCTTGCTTTAAGACTAAAATATTTGGACTTCATAAAACATTTGATTTTTTCTAGATCTCTATGTTCAAAATCAACTACATGTAAATATAGAGGGTAGGATTGTAAGGCTGGCTGCAATGCGAAAGCCACATTATATATTTATATAATGTTCAACTCTTCAAGCATACCATAAGTGAAGGCCATTAAAAGTAATTACATGTGCAACCTAGTCTGCATATAAATCCACAGACACGACCATTTATCAAAAAAATCTCAACCGTCCATGAAACAAAAGGTCAAAAACATAACTTATCTGTGCATTACATCTCAAATAAATTTGGATTCTAAGAAAAACAGAGACCTTAGGAAGCAGAAGACATACCTGAATAGGCAAAGGCAATGGATATAACATAAGTTCAAATTTGAAGGGCCGAGAGAGAATAACAGGTGTTAGAGGAAGAGGAAGAAGCGTTTACAGATGGGATTTGGGTCATGACTCTTGAGAAGGCGATTTAGCTTTGAAACGCGAAGAGCCTCATAACTCATTGCTGGAATCAAGGAGATAAAAATCCATTATTGTTGTCATGGCATTGGAAATTAGGAATACTGATGTGGGGCAACGAAATATCAGATCTGAGTTTTTTTTCTTAACTACTGAGATTTCTTTCCTAACTGTTAGTCTTGGGGGCCCCCATTTTGGGCCAAAATTTGGGGCCCCAGCCCACCGCCTGTGTGGGCTGTCCCAGGGCCACCCTTAGCACGCTCAATCTATCTATCATTTAAGCTATATTATAATGGAAGGTTTTTAATTCATTTTTTATCAACAATTTTGACCATCACTGAAACCTATATCAACCTAATTAATAATTATAAATGAAGGGTTTCATTTTCATTTTCAATGATGCATTTTCAATTTAATTTTCAACGATGCGTTTTCAATTTAATTTTCAACGATGGCTTTCAATTTTTACAAACTTTAGATTCATAGAGCTGGATGAAGAACAAATAGAAAAATATCTGAAAACGTGATGGCTTACATAATAATTTAAGTGATTTTAAATAAATTCTGAAAGTGAGATTGCAATTGATTTTAAATTATTGTTATTACTTTCCGGAATCACCTGGGGGGACTCATTTTAAAATTAACCACTTATATACCTTTCCTACTACGGCCGGAGCTCAGCAGGTAGGGCTGTTAAAGGGCGGGACCCGAGCTGAGTCGGGATAAGCCCAAACCCAACCCTCATATCCGTGGGCTATGTTTAGGTCAAGCCAAAGCCCTTGGAGCCCTCAACAAACTCATTATATCGAAGCCCTTAGCCTACCCTCAAGGGCAAAGGCCAGGCTAGAGCCAAAACTATTAATGTTTTAATATAATTATATAAAATGGTTTTCTATAACACAATGCTAACCCTCATCTATTTAAGTGAAGGACTGGTGAAATTCAAAAGTCAATCTTTTTATGCCACTTCTAAACGAATGCACGAAATAAGTTACTTTGCCCTATTATAATAATATTATTTGAAATTAAGTAAATTAAGCTAATTTGATAGTATTTTGGCATGAAATTAGTACATATAAGACACTATTTAAGACCTCAGCACACTAAAAGTAGCTATATATTTAAATAATGTACTCGATTTTGTTTGCTAGTTATGGCCTTTTTATTTATTTCATGTACTGCATTTTTTTTTATAAAGCAACAATACGGGACCATGAGAGCCTGTTTGACATTTATTGCAAATAGGCATTAGACATTTTCCAAATAAATTATTCACTATGTTTGGTTCAAATACATATTAGATCACTCTTGAATTATTATTAACCGTGTGATTTTTTGAAATATTATCATTGAATTTTATAATGAAGCAATTAAAACTGACTACCAAGATGGATAATGAAGATGATTTGATGCATCTGAACATGGATTAGAATCACAAACTTTTAACTCCAGACGAGAGGTCCACTTGAATGTAACAACAGTCATGAAGATAAGGGATAAAAAGAAATTGTCATCCGTCAGCGACTAGTGGCTAAAGCTTGACTCCACTTGATGATGATATCGATGGTGATCCATCTAAACTCTCAAACATCAGCAGCTTGCATTAATAGTGAAAAGCAATCTAATCAATAACATCTTCAATAGGGG
This sequence comes from Litsea cubeba, assembly GCA_012931725.1. NCBI lineage: Eukaryota > Viridiplantae > Streptophyta > Magnoliopsida > Laurales > Lauraceae > Litsea > Litsea cubeba. The sequence continues at coordinate 130,509,739 of CM022944.1, forward strand.
TATGCATGGATCGGTTCGGGTCGGTTTTTTATTAAAACCGCTAACCGAACCGACACAATGAATTTATCCGATCCGCAACCAACCCGACTAGTGTCCACCATATCCACCACCCGACCCAACCCGATTTTTTCTTGGATATCCACCACCCGATCCAGCTATCCACCAACCCTACTAGTGTCCACCAAATACATAGTCGGACCAAATGCATTTTTACCTTTTATGAATCTTTGATGGAGCATGCTTTGATGAGGAAGAAATCCATATTAGAACCCATGTCACAGACGTTTCAAAGGAACCAGGGAGATGAGGAACGACTGAAGTGAATGAGGAAGAACCCATGTTGCAGAGGTCCTTATCTTTTGCATTTTTTTATAATTGGATGTTTGTCTTCCACACTTTAATGTGCATATTTGTATTCCACTGAGGTGATATGTTAGAAGTAATTAGACTTGTAGTAAACTCATTATTTTGAAACTTGCAACGATTGGAAAGCACCCTCCATTTCCCTTTTTGCATGCATCCCCATTTAATGCATGATGGGTAAGGTGAAGGGACATATATGAAAAGTGATGGAAGTTTGTAGCTTGTAGACTTGTAGACTAGTACTTGAAACTTGTAAGGGGCTAGTAGACTTGTAGATTTGTAAGGGAATGAACAAATGGTATGGACATTTACGTGGTATAAATGTAGACTGGGTCGGGTCGGTTATAATTGGATATATGCACACCCCTATCCGAGAACCAAACCGACCCAGTCGGGTTAACAGTTTTTTAAACCGATCCGAACCGACCTTAATTTGATAATCGACCCGTTTGCCACGGTTCGGTTCGGGTCGGTCGGTTTTGTCGGGTCAGATGGATTTATGCACACCCCTAATCTTCAATTCCCTTTTCTTTAAGAAATATGTCTATGTTGGGCAAACATAGGTGATAATTATGTGATCGATAAGGATATCCATCAAAAGATTTTACAAAACTTTTGTTATTAAGTATTTGTCATTAATTGCAAATTAGAGGGGCTCGTTATAAAAATCATTGTAAAATTTTTATATATTATACAAAATTATTTATTTTATATATTAACAAACAAAGGGCCGGGTCGGGCCTACTCAGGCCCACTACTTGGGGATGTCAAACGGGCAGTGCCATGTCTCCTTGCCAGTCGTGCTCAACGTGCCTCTTTGATTTTAATTTTTTTCCGATTAATTTTTTTTTCCATGCATCTATGTCAAATGGCCATGTAGGCAAAGGCCCTTGAATCGGACAAGTTATATTTTAGTGTTAGAATTGAGCTTCTAAATAGGCAAAGGCCAACTTGTCTAAAATCTAGGTGTGTAGCAACTCATTTCTAAGTCATCGACAACGCTAGATACCCTGGGAGGCTGAGAGTAACATGGGAAAATATGATCTCATAAGGTAGGCCTGACATAGATGCATGGGCCCTGAATTGGTGGGCTTATCAGTTTTGTGCACTTTGAAAAGTGGATATGTACTGTTCAAGATAGAGTATTCATATGTCGACATCGCGATGTTGGGCCCAACAGGCAACAGATGAACAGTTCATGTCACACGTTTTTTTATTTTATTTATTTAAACTTGTTAAGTTAAATTTTATTCCGCTTTAAGCAAAATATCATTCACCACACAATAAAGTAGAGACATCATCAATCATCCTTTCTACAATTATTTGAAACATAAAGACCACAAATGCTATTGGCCAAGCCCATTAGATATATATCTAGTTTGTAGGCCCTGACCCGGCCCGTAACAACCATTAGAACATCTAAATATTCTCTTTTTGAGATAAAAGGACAAAAAAAATTATAGGATCGATGTTTATTGATACATTATTCAATTGAATTGTGAAAATTTATATTAGAAAAGGGGAAGTGCCTGCGGGCTAGGCGGGCCAACCGTTGTGGACAGGTCGGCCATCGCGTGCCATGCTGAAACGAGCCGGTCGTGCCACATCCCACCGCCCATGACACGGGTTGTGACTGGTGGGCCGTTGACTGGCAGGCCTGCCCGGCCCATTTGATATCCTTACAGCTACTTCAAATCCTAACTCGACCCTCTAGGTTGTTGGCATTTTAAAATTGGGCCCTACCCAACCCACGGACTTTAAGAAAAAAAAAATCTTCGCGTCGCAGGCTTTTAAGGATTGATATGAGTATCAGCAGGGGCTATTCTACAAGTCTATAATTGGCTCTATTATAGCAGATCATGATTTTATAAGTGACCAATTCAGGATGAGGTGCGTTTTGGATAAGGTGAGTTTTGATGAGTGGCAACTCATAGAGCGGGGGTGATATGCGCAATCATGTAGATTTATTATAATGGGAGCCATTGCTTTGTTTTTAAAAAGTCTGGCATAATAATCGATTATCAATATGGGATATTATTTTACCAAAAAACATATGGTATATAATATTACAACTTTATTTTATATTATCTACACTTGTGTGTCATCATCAAAATACATAGCTGTGTTTTTTTTTTTTTTATAGGTAATGAAACGTACATTAAAAGAAATAAACATGGAGATGAATTATAACATACCTGATATGTTTGTACTTGGCCGGTTTGTATTTATGTGGGTTTAACAAGCACCTCCTGCAATGCTAGGGCCAGGGCCAGGGCCGTAGGCACCTGGCGAGACTAGGATCACTGCCCTCATGGATGGAAGTCTACGCTCTTCCCAGTTTAGAGTAAGAGTTGCAACTTCAATAATATTTTGTAATGCCATGCGTCTTATCTACTTTAAAAAAACTAGTTATTGAAGTGGAGGTAACCATTATAATATATTAAAGTCAATAATTTTGGCTTTAATTTTGACCGTCGGATATAATTTTAACTTACAGTTATCCCTATTTGTTAAAATATTTCACAAGCTTTTCTTGTTCCAATATCTTTTTATTTTCATTCATACAACTTATTTAAAATGGATGAAAAGAGGTGCTCCGCGTAATCTTTTTTAACGTAAGAATATTTAATTTTAAAATGCTTGTACGTACCGTGTTGAGGTACTTAAGCTCAGGCTGTAGACTAATCCACTTCCTATGTGGGATGGAGTGCACATTTGCATGCTTAGGTCTTGATGAGATCACGATTACTGTCCTGCTAAAGGAAAGGTACGGATCTTACACCACTTGTGGGATTAATCTGCTGCTGGGTCAAAGACATCAGAGGTAACTATGTCATAAAAAAACAGAAGTTTTATACACTTGTCATCCTTTACAATAATCCCCATGGTTTGGTTCAAGTGGATGCACACTACTTCAGCCCCACTTTTGACGTTATCGCTTACCTTCCCTATCTGTCTTACAGATCCCCTGGATGACATTGCCCATGAGGCAACAACCGGTGTGGGAACCCCCCCCCCCCCCTAGCCTCCAACCCATACCACCTTCCCCCACCGCAACCCAAAACCCTCGTGTTTGGATATCCAACTTTTTGGACCATTGATTTTGATCAGTTTTAGGTGCTCTTGTCTTCATCATTATAAGTGGGCCCTCTTTCGAATAAAGCCCTTTCCAACCCCAACCAGTACTTACTAGGTTGGTGCTCATGAAATCAATGAATATTCTCACGGAAAGTCACCAGTGGCGGGTTCGGAATTTTCACTTTAAGGAGGGCTGACAACGGTTAAATTAAAAAAAAATTCTTTCACATTACCGAAATCAATTATGTTTTGTGTTCATCACAGCAAGAACATAATCAATTAAGACATTTGATAAAGCAAAGTGCAATCAAGTAAATTGTATATTTGTGTCCATTCTTGTGATATGAAAGTAATCCCAAAGGCCTGCTCGTTTGCAATTTGCATGAGAAATAGAGTGAAAAAAGGAAGATAGACAGCCAAGCGCGTGATTTTTGAATTTTTTGAGAGAGAGAGAGAGAGAGAGAGAGAGAGAGAGAGTATTTTGTTCCATAGGGGCTGGTCCATGCAGCCCATATAACCTTAATGGGTCCTTTTTCATATTTGTGGGGGCTCAAGCCCCCTGCAAGTATACATAGGTCCGCCCCTGAACGTCACAAAATATAGGGTTTTTTAGATTAATGGCTGAACAAGGAGGGCAAGTTGTGGCCATGGCCCACCCAATTTTTTAATTTTTCATGTTAGAGTGCATTTGTGCAAATGCCCTTAGAAAAAAAAAAACTCAATTTCCTCTCGAGTTGTGCTATTGGCACACAAATTTTCTCCCCTCCCGCACACATTTAAAAAAAAAAATCTTTGAAATTACATTTTTGCACATCCTATACCTTTCTCTTTCCCCACCTCCCCCTTCACCTCCGGCCGACGGGAGATCAAGCCGCCGTCCCCTCTCCTCCCTCCCTCCCCACTGTTTCTCTCTCTCCTCCTCCACTGACGGCGATGGCCGACCCGTCTCCCTCCCTCCCCACTATTTTCTCTCCCTCTCCCTCCCTCCTCCCCCCTGTTTTCTCTCCCTCTCTTCCTCCCTCCTCATTGTTTCTCTCTCTCCTCCTCCCTTTCTCTCCCCCCACCTCCCCCTTCACCGATTGCAACGGCCGACCCCACCCCTCCCTCCTCCCCCCACCCTACTATTTTCTCTCTCTCCTCCCTTTCTCTCCCCCTACCTTCCCCTTCACCTCCGAAACCAGCCTGACCGGCAAGCGTCGGCTGCCCTCCCCCTCCTCTTTTCCCTGTCTCTCCCTCCTCATCTCTCTCCCTCTCCCTTCCTTTCACTGGCTGGCGGCAGATCGGGTAGCTTGGCGATCATTGCGACCGCCCGGTTGTCCGATCTGCCGCAAGCCGAAGGTGAAGGGGGAGGTGGGTAGAGAGAAAGGGAGAAGGTGGGCAAAAAGATAATTTCAAAAGATACTTTTTAAAAAGGCAAAATTAGCGAAAGGTCCCTATAAGTCAATGTTTCCAGCCTTCAGTCCAAGGAAAAACTTTTTAAGGCCTATGGTCCACTCAGTTAGACTTTTTCCAGCCTTAGGTCCCTACATCCACATGATCTCATTTTTTAGGACTAAATTGCCCTTTCAACCGTTTTAGGAATGAGATTTTGAAATTTAAAATCTCAAAATTTATATTCCCCCTCGTTGGGCTTGGACAATCCTGATCTCCCACCCATCGTCTCAAAAGAAGAAGAAGAAGGAGAAGGGCTGGTTGGCAGGCGGCAGGCAGTCTCAATCCTCTTCCCAGGCGCAGCGCAGCAACCCAGCCACCATCATCTTACATCTCTGATCTCCCACCGGCCACCCATCGTCTCAGGCAGCAGCCCGCCAGCCCCATCAGGCCATCAATCATCATCACCCATTCACCTTCCAATCTCCATCAACGCAAGCAGACGGCATACCCATCACCCATCCTTCTCATCTCTACCTCTCTCTTGCCCAGAACTTCCAGACGCAGAACCCACCATCACTGCGCCCATCATCCTCCATCCAGCCATCCAGGCCTCTCATCGCATGTGCGCATTACCTTCTTCCCCAATCTCTGCAAATCCGACCCGAAACACCTCCTCTGCAAATCGTCACAGAGAAGACGAAATAGAGAACTCCCATCTCTGTTCTGGGCTTTGGCTCGAACGTTGCCGAGGAAGGAGCACACTCTGTTTTTGAGTTGTTGCCTGCCGCAGTCGAAAGACGCAGAGGATCCGGGTTGCAGCGCTGCACATTGTCTCGCAGACCCCACACGTCATCTCTGCGTAAGCCAGCCGTTGTGACGCCGCTCTCGCTGGAAAGAAGCAGCGGCGCTACCAGTTGATGTTCTGCGTGCAGAACAGATTTGAAGAAGAAGAAGACCCTGCGTTGGGTCGTTTTTAGGCCGATTTTGCGATTTGAAGCCGCTACTGCCCTTTGCCATCTTCGTCAGAGAATGAGAAGACCCAGATTACAGAGGATCCGGGTTCACCTATTGCTAGAGAAGAAGACGCAGCAGCACTGCCGTCGGTGAATTTTGTCGTCCCCAGTGGGAGTTGCTATAGCCGGAGAAGACAGTTATCGCTAGTGCTTTCATGATCTAGATCTGAGAACGAGTTCTTGCTGGAAGTTGCAGATTCATCGTCTTCTTCAAGGAAGCTGAGATCTTGTAAGAAGAAGAAGAAGAAGAAACAGGAGAGGAGAGAGAGAAACTGTTGCTGTCAGTAGTGATGAAAGGAAGAAGAAGAATAAAGAGAAAAAAGAAAAAAAAAGGATAGATTTTTTGCATGTGCTGATGGGTTTGATTGGGTTCTGATGGGGATTGGATCGATTAAGAAGGAAGAAGGCATGCCGGTCCGTTGTAGCCGCCACTGTAGTTTTTCAATCGTTGCCGAACGTATTCGACGATGCTGAGCCATCACCAGAGAAGGAAAGCAGCAGGGCTGCATTGACCGGTGAGGAAGAGGACCTCTACTTGCAGCAGCGTCTTTTTGCTCTGTTTTTGTCTTTTGTCAAATTTCGTGGAGGACTGACATCTCCCCGGTGATCGATTTTGGCTCTGTTTATGTCTTTTATCAAATTTATCTGAGTTTTTGTCAAATTTATCTGAGTTTTGTTCAAATTTATCTGAATTTTTGTCAAATTTATCTGAGTATTGTTCAAATTTATCTGTTTTCTGTCATATTTCTTTGTATTTTTTGTAAATTTATCTGAATTTTTTTTTAAAATTTATCTGAGTTTTTGATAAATTTATCTAAGTTTTGTTCAAATTTATCTGAGTTTTTGTCAAATTTATTTGAGTGTTGTTCAAATTTATCTGTTTTCTGTCATATTTCTTTGTGTTTTTTGTAAATTTATCTGACTTTTTTTCAAAGAGTTTTTTAGCAAATTTATTTACGTTTCTTTGAATCTATATGCGTTTTTTAAATTTATTTACGTCTTTTGAAATTTATTTGTATCTTTTCAAATTTATTACGTTTTTTAAAATTATTGCATTATTTAAAATTTATTTTCATTATTTTAAATTTATTTGCATTTTTTGGGATTTTCTTTGGATCTTTTGAGATTTATTTGAGTCTTTTGAAATTTATTTATATTTTTTTTAAATTTATTTTGATATTTTAAAACTTATTTGCATTTTTTAAAATTTATTTGCGTTATTTGATTATATATTGCTTTTTTTTAAACTTATTGCTTTTTTCGAAATTATTTCATTTTTTAAAATTTATTTTCGTAATTTTGAAATTTATTTGTGTGTTTTTAGAATTTATTTGAAAATCTGGGGATTCCATTAATCGTGGGCAATTAAATGTTAGTTGGCCATTATTAATGGGATATCCCACCAATCATGGTATCCCACCAATCATGGGATTGGTTATGATTTGAAGAAAGGGTAAATTAGACATTTTAGGTGTGAATAAGTGTGAGAGGGACCTTTGGCTCTATGACTTTTTTTTTGTGGATCTAAGGCCATAAAGTGTAATGTTGAGGGACCTGTCGCCGAATGCCCCTTTTAAAAAAAAAATGTGTGTAGGAATGGAGAAAACTTGTGTGCCAATAGCAGCTCTCTTTCCTCTCCCATGGCTCTTGGAGTCCAACCAAAAAGGTGGGAAATCGTTTAGTCCATGTAGCAGGACCCATCCAAAAATTTGGTGTCAATTTGTCCTTATCCACTGAACGGTCCACACCAAATAACGTGATTTTGTAGGCCGCAAAAATCAACGTGCCCTTTCTTATTCCTTTCATAGGCAGCATGGTAGCACAAACAAGTCTAAAGAAGTAAACATAACAGAGGAGGAAACATCCATCAGTCATTCAACGAAGATGGCAGTTCAAATCGAAAAGTTGGACAACACCGTGAGAACCTAACTTAGCTACGTTGAGAGCTTAGTGCCCGAAACCTGGTCCCGGCTTTCTTGATCCCGCTCCGAAATTGCGGATCAGCATTTTTTTTTAGTGGATCTATCTTTAGAGAGCAGTTCGACCAAATATGGATCGAACCGCACATAATCTTTAATTTTTTGTGCATTTTCATTTTCTGTAAGCTTGACCTTAATCTTTTGAATAAAAAAAATTCTTCTGAATTAATAATTATTGTCTATTTTATATGATCAAATTGTAAAGGTAAATTTTTTTTCTCTATTCTTGATACTTAAATATATGGATAAGATATGTTTGTGCCCATTAGTTAATTATTTATAAACTCATAAACACTATGTTGTATAAGCGCTCCGGACATATGATCATTTTAAACTTTAGTGTTTCGGCGCTCCCGCTCTCGCCCCCACTTGCCGATCTGGGCACTAAGAGTTAAAAGCAGAATGATTGAGCTTTCTAGGAACAAAATCGAAGCTAGCTCACTCAAAAGTTTTTGAAAATTATTCTCTCCTTTTTTTAATAGAAATTTATTTTGTCCTCTTAGGTTTGTTTTTCTTAGAAGAAGATTTATGTTGTGGGCCGCCCCTCCCAAGAAAACTTTTGTGATTCTAACATTGCCTTGATGGGCAACTTGGGGCCATGACAATCACGGTGAAAGGTGAAGCTGCAAAGATCTCAATGAGACATACGACCACGCAAACTATTCACTCCATCGGACCATCTTAACAGTTTTAAGCTTAGTAATTTATTTTGATTTTAATTTCATGGTGAATGCCGTAAAGAATCATCAAATCATTTTATGCGCACATGTAAACCATTTAATATTACTGACAAACATTATTAAAAATTCAAAGATATAGAAAAGAAAACATATCATGCCCAAATGGTGTCTTACATTATATATAATAGACAATTCGGTTTTTTGCAATAGATTGTTTTATTCTTTTCATGCTATAAACAAATCATAAAAAGGCAACAATCACTTGGTTTACAATAATAATAAGAAACAAATAAAACCCTCTTTTTACATTCCTTTTTCTCTCACATTTAAAAATTGATGGGCCACATACAAAGGCTCTTTCTTTATGTTTCCATAGCCTTTTAAAGCTCTGAATCATTCAAATTATCCAACATATAATCACATAAATCCCCACAAAAATCAAATATGAAAAGAATGTCTCCATTCTAAGGGAGAGATAAAATAAAATAGAACAAAAAATTTGTCATAATGCCAGAAAAGAGGATATCACCAGTCACTAGTTGTGGGAATGTAGCCAGCCGCTGATGTGGGTCTTTTGGTCTTCACAAAGTCTAGGGGAAATTTTTTTTATTTTTTGGTAATATCAGCTTAAATTTATTTTCTATAAAAAAAATTGCACATTGGTGAAATAACTATATCGCACGTGCGCCATGGGCCTTATCTTTACTTCATCTAAGCCAATCACTCCACAAGCACTCCAACCATTCACCCTGTCAAATCTTCTTTCAATGGGATTGATCAATGTATGTATAAAATAGAGATAGATATCAATAAATATTACCATTTTTCATACATTGATAAATTTAATGGTGAATTTTATACTAGGACTGTTACTTATTAATTGAGGAGTATGTAACAAGGATGAATTAGATATGACTTGAGAAATTCATGTTTAACATTAACTAATTATCTTTTTTTTTGTTTTTTTACTTTAAAATTAATATTATTCTCATGGCTTATTTCTTGTAACACCCTATACTACAAATTTAAAAATGTCCAACATTTGTTTTCAGATGGTGATTTCTAGAGAATTTTATTTATGATGAAGGATGGAATAATTTTCATAATGATTTTTCCAACCTTCAATTTAAGAACCTAAGAAGTGATACAATTGAAAAACAATAAAATCCTTTTGGCCAACGATGCAAACGTTAATGTTTGATAGATGGGTGATATTCAAGTGAGGGACACTCTCCTTTTTAAAAAGTTTCAAGTACAAAAGTGACTTTTTCAAAGTACATAGGGAGTATTCCTTCCCTATCTACTTAAAACTTCCCAAAAAGAAAAGTGTTCCTCACCATTTTGGTGAGAGAATGAATATCACCCTTGATAGATATAGAAAAAAATAGAAAAACCAAAGTTATTTTTATATATTTTTGTTTCAAGGACTATCCTCTCATGACACCTTTTCTTGATCTTAGCATCCATATTACACGTCCCCAGTTATTATATAGGGAGGGACCCAAATTATCTTCAATAGGACTAACATTCTTTTAACAAAAAAGATTTAAAAAAAAAGGACTAACATTCATCATTAGATTGATCAATATGTGAGAAATGATATTAAATATTACAAAAAAAATATATCTTAGGTGGGCTCACACTTGTAAAATGTGAAATAAAAAAGGAAGCCTCGGTTATTTAATGAAGCAATATCAATCGGTGGATTAAAAAAATGTGATTAAGTGATAATGAAAAATAATTAATTAGTTATATTTTCTGCACAATGGATCAGTGCCCAAAGTGTCCATCGGATGTAATAGGCCTGGTAATGAGACGGGCCGGGCTTGGGCTTGGGCAGTTCAATCCTGTCCCGAATATTAGGCGAGCTTGTCGGGGGTTATCCAATCTGGCCCTAAAATAAACGGACCCAAGTCAAATATCGTCCCATGTAGATCCAGGCATAATACGATCTTGAATACAAGATAAATATTTTCTAATTATCTCTATACTGCTACTGGATACCCGGTGTGAACTGGACTTTAAGCCCTCCCTTTTTTTTTGGCCTTCGGACCGACATTACAATGCAATGCAATAAGCAACATGATGGAGATTATTTTTTATTTATTTATTTTTTGCCCGTGACAAATTTGTAAACAAAAAAATCAATAGAAATCAACAGATATTAACTAAGTATCCTTTGTGTAGGTTAAGTAATGTCTTAAGGAATTCAGCGGAAATAAATAGAAATCAGTTTTATTTTAATATGTCTAAAATATCATTTAGTGCATTCTCATTATTGCTTGAATCATCATTACTAGTTGGGTCGTGATTGAACCATTCCCGTACACAAACTAATGCTTATACCGTATCCGGTTTCAAAGAAGTCATATGTGGATCAAGTACCCTCCCTCTAGTGGTATATGCCAATTATGAAGCAACTGTGGACACAAGAATAATCAAAATATCGTGAGCTATATGAGATAAATATATGATACTTAGTTGAATTCAATTTCCACCATTGTAATATATCTACTGTGTCATTTTCTTCTACAAACTTGTCATCAAAATAACGATCTAATTTTTTTTTTCTTACAATTACCTTATTAGTGATTTCTTTTCGATATCTTAAAAAAGAAAGAATGAGACTTTCCATAGCATAGCCTTTCATGAATCAGCTCCTCGTTCCCCCTCATACGGAGGCAAAGAGTTTCACAATATTATTAGTCCAATATGGAAATCATGATATCATTAAGTGATAGCCTTTGTATATATATGTCTGTAATCAATACTAGGAGTAGAGTTGAGAGAGACTTTTTGTTCCTTGCAAAAAGTATTATATAACAAAATGACAATTGGCAATCCAACCTTACCAAATGTTGTTCGCTCCATGAAAACAGAATTTAAGACTATGATTCACATGCTTGTTTATGTTTTGAGGTTCATTGAATTCTTTTTTTCCAATCAAATCCATCTTTACGTGTTTCATATAAAAATTGAGAGTCCATGTTAAAAAGACGGGCCGAGTCAGGCCTTTCTTAGTCCCATTTTGGCTTGATTTTAAAATCATTGTCCAAACCCAGTTCCTCGGGCTCAATCTTTTCTTAAACCCCCCTATTTTCAAGCTCGGAACGGACCGGGCAGGCCAATGCCCATTTTAATGGGCTCAATTGACATGCGTATGCACAGTTATCTCCCATAACATCATAAGCTTTCAGTCCAACCAGAATTATATTCAATCGTGCATTGAACAAACATAATTAAGTAATAATTCTCACCAGGTGTCAAATATAATGATTAGTATTATCATGATTTACTTTAAATTTAGTTCATTATTACAATGTATGACTGACTGCATGAGTGATTGAATTGATAATTCGATTAATAATTAATAACAGGGGTTGCAAAGTTGGTTGACCCTGAATGTCATCGCCAATCTTCCCACTTTGTGGACCATACCTTGCAACCTTGTAGGTGAAGTGAGAATATTGTAAAAGAAAACTAAGGGGCCTTTTTTTTCTTCTTGTCTTCATAATGCTGAGGTAAAAAAAAAAAAAAAAGGAAAAATTGAAAATTTGGTTGTCCCATTAAAGAAATTTTTTGAAACATGAGTGACTTGTCATCAACAATCTTTTAAACTTGTCTCTGACCCAAATCCTCAAATCCCTTTAACCTACAGAATTGCTGAGTTAAATGAGTGAGGCCTATCTATTAAAATTTCAACAGTTAAAAATAACTCCTTCTAGGTGCATGAGGTGTCTTGATTGGTGTAAAATTTGACCAATTTAAAAACATCACAATGACTACTGTCCCTGACCAGCAGATTCACAACCGGACCAAAATCAAGGGTCCACACCCAAATACGTACTTCTGTGGTCAGGTGGGGGTCCCTTGAAATCCCTGCCCGTGGAGCTGCACAGTTAGAAGCTAGAACTCACTAGTCAGATTCCAGGTTGGTGTGGGCCATGATTTGAATTCGATCACTGCAGAGACATGACAAGTACTTAGACAAAAGGCCATATGGACGGCCAGAAATAAATCAATGTTGTGTGGAAGACTGACACACAGACAGAGCGCAGTGTAGCAGCTGCCCCCATCCTCACTTTTCTTTCGGCGTTTAAGGTTCTTTGTTTATTGTTTTTACCGAAACGAAGCTATCGTGCGCGCTGGGGACAGACACAGCTCGCGATTTACGGGGTCTCATTTTCCTTTGCCTTTTTGGCCATTGGCCATGTGGGTGATGGGCCCACACTGCAGTTGGGAAGGTGGGCCAGGGGCTGCTGAGGACCACTGTTTGCGGTGGGCCAGCAGGGAGTGTCCTTTCAAGATGAAATGAGTAGGAGTAGCTGAGAGGGGCCTTTCGATGAGTTGGGTTCTGTTTTGTTGCCTGTATGCCACGTTCTCTTCTGAGAGGGACAGGTAAGGAGGTAATCATTGATACAGGCAACCAAACCCACAACAATTAGGGTGCACCTCAGGTGCACTGGGTTTAGGGTCTTGTAGGCATGTAGCCCATGTGGGGAAAAAAAAAAAAAATGGCAGTCAAAAGTCCAACTAGATGCAGTCAAATGGTCAGAAAGTTGGCCATATGGGATGGCAGTTAGGCCGGTGAATGAACTATGATAACAGGATCTATCCTTTTGGTGGGTCCCACTACTTGGATAATGACACATACATTCCACATTGGATAGGAGCCCAATATTTCTATCTTTTTGGTCCCACTAATAGTTGGAATTAGGTATTTATAAATACACTCTTGATTCTGACATTTTAATAACTTGATGATTTTACCAGAAAAAATATTTAATCCAGAAGTTTTATGCAATCAAACACTTTAACAAGTGGGGTACCAATTAGAGCAATTATGTCCGATTTTTATTTTTATTTTTACCTATTTGGCACATAGTCGGCGCCGACCTTATTTACACTGAATAAGGTTAGCGATGACCATATCTGCGATCCATATTATGGCTTATATCCCTATTTTTCCTCATTCTTCTATTCTCTGGCCCCTCAGAATGTAAGATGCATTGATGAGATTGTCCTCATCATCTTGTTGATCCCACCATTGATTGTAACTGTTGATCTCATCATCATCAACCGCAGCCATGTAAGGGTCATTGAGGAAAGAGAAGGAGATTGAATCTTCCAGCCAGTCAAGGATGTGATCTGAGGTGGGAGGTTTTGGTTCCGGTTCTTCTTCAATTGGCATGATGAGGGGTGAATAGGAGTGGAAAAGAGGGGGAGAGAAGCTGGAGGGATTAAGCATATTTGAAGATTAGTTCTACAAAAGCTTTTGGATTGAAACGAGGAGGATGGATGATTTTTTTTATTTTGTTGAAGAAGAAGATTTGATTTGTTTATAGAGAGGAATTGTACGACACCCTAGCATTGTGTTTTGGATCAATACTCTACTCTGTACTCGTCTGCCTCTCGTATTTGCACCGTCTAAATTTTGAACCCTGCGTGTTTGGATTGGTTGTGGTCGGAGTCGGAGGAAGGGGTTTTTGTAGCTCAAATAATGCTGATTGGATTACCTTGACTATCCATCCAATGGCTAGATTAAATGGCTATATCCACTATATATGTTGAATGAAGAAAATTATATTATTCATTGTATATGGCCCTTTATTTAAAATCTCAAAAATCTAAATGATCACTTCAAGAATATATTGTTACCATAATTCCATTGTAATCTGAATCTGATTGCTCATCAAGTGTAAGTCCTGATCAACCCTTAAAGACCGCTGTGTCCATAATTGATAGATTTCATGCATTCTGAGGTGACCGTCTTCTTTGAGCCGCAGATAGAAGAGTTCGGATCCTCTGTCACAGCAAATATGATCCATCTTGAACTATGTTTGAACTGAAACTCTTGATGGAATGTGATCCATCTTCTCTGATTAAATGGTGCACTTCTCATATTGACTAGCTTCATTTTGTCCTAAAAATTTTCATGTTCCATCATTTCCAAGTGTCCACATTAGGGCAAAAGGGATGATGATTAACCACACACTTCCTACCATAAAATGGTTCCCATCATCTTACATTCTGAGGGGTCAGAGAAGAGAAGAATGAGCAAAAACAAGGATATGAGCCTTAATATGGGTCGCGGACAGGGTCATCGCCGACCTTATTCAGTGTAAATAAGGTCGTGGCCGACGATGTGCCACATAGGTTAAAAAAAAAAAGAATATCGGGCCCAATTGCTCTAATTGGTGTCCCACTTGTTAAAGTATTTGATTGCATAATACGTCCGGATTAAGTATTTTTTCCGGTAAAATTCTCTAATATCTCCTAACAATGGAGAATTAGGGTTTAAAAGAGTTGGATTCTTTTACCCTTATCTTTATCATATATAAAAATCTTCAAAATGTCAGTCAAAATCTTTTACATTCCAACAAGAGTTTTACCTTTTTTTTTTTTTTAACTTTAGTTTTTTTTTTTCTCACTTGCTTCTTTCTTCATTTTGGTAACTGCATGTAGATTGGTAAAATTCCTTGATCTGATATATTTTCTCAACCATATGGTCGGTGGGCAATAGGTAGTCAATATGAACTATCCATCCAAATTCCAATGTACATTAATTGGATGACTCTACTAAATTGAAATCAAGTATTTGCTTTATTCATTTAGTGATGCATTTAGTTACTTGAGAGATGTAAAATGTAGGCTTAAAAAAGAAGTATTGGGCTAAAAGAAGTAATGGCCCTCTTAACATGTAAGGTGTACTCTAAAAGATGGGTAATATGTATAGAGACAAGCCAATGGATTGAGTCCATATCCTTGATGTCATGAGATAAAACCTATGGTGAGGCCTGTAAGTGCATAAAAACACACGAACTCACACGGGGGTGGAGCTGGAGCTCTTTAAGAAGAACCGATGTATGCTTGAAACCTGGAAAGGGAGGAAGAAGAATAGTAGGAGATTAGACGACTCTGGCTGTGGGCAGCGCAAGGCCCTCCGATGCCTAAGTTAGTGTTGGAACTGGACTAAAGATGGAAGATGGGGAAGAAGATGATACCAGCAGTGTGGTGTTGTGTATTCTGTCTTGGATCCCCCTGCTCTCTGCACCTACTGCTCCTTATATGGACAGGAAGAGGGAGAGAGTTAACTTTGGAGAGAGAGAGAGTTCTGTGCTCTGACAGGAAGTCCTATCGCAGTCCATCTGTCCCATCGGGCCATACCCTGACACCTTGGGCGTTGTGGACGCCGTTCTGTCAGGGGATATGGGCGGTGCCCTTGTCTTTGTCGCACGTCTTGTAGCGTGCTTGAGTGTCCATGGGAAGACAACTGTCGGTCCCTGCCTTGGCTAGTTCTCTGGCACTATAGCTAAGGTGCGTGACCGAGATTAGGGCGTGTTGTTGAGGTCAGGGATGACTGAGGTCGAGAACGACCTTGACCTGGTTGGCAACCTGGCACGGATGCCAAGGTGGAACACTTGACCGAAGTGGAATGTGTCCAAAGTGAAGTCTACCGAGGTGGAAGCATGGGCCGAGGTGGGAGCACCTGGCCGAGATGGAGCTGGAGGAGGCCGAGCTGGGATATATGGCCGAGCTAGAGGAGGCTAAGACCTGCCGAGAAAGAAGAGATGGCGCTGCGGGGGGAGGCCAAGACCTGCTGAGCTGGTGATCTTTAGTGGCTCGGAAATATCCCCACACAAGGCCCATTTAGGGTTTTAAGATTTGCGATTTTATTTTAAGTTTGTGATGAGGCTGTGGCTGGAGGTCCATCTATTATTAAGTAGATGTATCGCAAACGAATTTGATAGTTACTATAATATATTGGGTAGGAGAGAGCAACCATATGAAGTCTTATTTGACTAATACAAGGGCCATTTAATTAAATCAAAGCTAATAAAAATGACAACTGAAACCTCTACTTATAATTGGTCCAAAACCATCCACGGTCATTCAAAATGCAGGATTAGGCTTCATGCATGGAGAGACTGTTTATATCATACATCATACAAATTATGGGACACTAGGTATCCATAGAGGCCTATGTACAAATCTTAGAAACCATGGGGAGGGGGGTTATATACAAAAAAGACATTTGTTAAAAAAGAAAAAAAGACTAATGCTCAAATCTCAATGGATGTAAGGTCATACTTGTCATTTTCATAAAAAAATCATCCTTCAATGGTATTAAAACGCCAAAGCAAGGGTCTATTTTTAAATACTAAAGCCACAAGAGTCTATTTACAAATATTAGAAAATTGAGAGGGGTATATGAAAAAAACCTCTTTTTAGTTCTTGAGAGACCTCTCTCCACTCGATGAAAATTGAATATTTTATTTTTCCTTATTCTAAAAGTTCAAAAACCTATTCCAGCAATAAGTAGTCCTTTTCCTATTCTTTACGATTTTGATAAAAAAGAACTTCCAATGAAACGATCATGATCATTCTCTTTGATAATACAAATTAGAATCATGGTACGAAAAAAATATAAGAAATATAGTTTGATGAAGTAGCTATGATGACAAGTCTCACGTTTTTTTTTTTTTAATATCCAATCTCAGATATTTATTTAAGTTGTTCATCATTTTTATATTAATCATTCACTTAAAAAAGGATAAAATAGAGATGACATGAATGAAGGTATAGTAAAGATAAATTTGAAGATGTATGACACATCCAATGATTTAGCTCATGCTAGATGGGAATAGAGCAGTAGCATTATAATATAGCCGACTACAACACAGTTGGATTGTGTACTCGATCATTTTCCAATACGTCTACTGTTGATCAAGTGGTTGAAATTATAATTTGAGCCTCCATCATCATACACGTACAATTAGGTGCACCCCCTCAGTCCCATCTCTAAGTGGGGGCCCAAGTTAGACCTCACAAGAAATGATGCTCATGACTCTGTCATGAAAAATAATAGAGGGCCCTATATACATATATGAAAAATGTTGTCCTGTGTGAAGCACACAGTGGGAGCACCCATCTAGATAGTTGAAAAGGAATATGACCACCCCCCCCCTTGGTCATTGTCCAATATATATACTTATTTTTAAATAATTACTTTCAATATAAGAAACCCACTAAAAAAGTAGTATAATTAATATAATATATAAAAGTAATTTGTAATTATTAATTAGTACAACAATTGTACTTTGTTATTATCGAATATAGGACAACGTTGGACAAAAGTGTGGCCTAATGGCACTGCCCCATTAAAAAAAAAAGTAAAATAACAAAAAGAATAATTATTTCATAAATTATCCTTTAAAAAAGTCTTATGATCGAGATGCTATTAGCCGTCCAATAAAAAAAAAAAAAACTGAAAGGGAATGATTAATTTCATCATCATCGTCAAAGTCCAGGTCTGAGCCCATTTAAGAGATGGGCCAGAGTAAGCCCATGGCTCTAAAGAGAGTCAAAATCCATCCAGCTGGCTCACTCAGGCCTGGTCCATCAGTAACCCCTACGAATTTGCCTTGCCATCATCGCCTCAACTGGCCAACCCAAGTGTTCCAATGAGGGAGGGGCTAGATTTCAGCTGTTTTCAGGACTGTGGGTTGAAATCAGGCCTTTTTACTGACCTGAGTGTTAAATGTTTCAGGCCTGGTCGTTTATATATGCTTAAACACTTGGCTCTAACCTCTATATTGAGCACAAAGTGATAATGTGTTTAAAATGGCCTAATTGTCCAACCCTTGGGCTGAATCCAGTACTAATAATATGCACAAAAACTAGATGGCCTGGACTTGCCAGCCCATAAACACCCCTAAATGCCAGGCCTGTTGGTAAAGTCTCCATTGAATGGTACAGTTTTATTGGGTAGTCAGAAAGGCTATGCACCTCTATACTTACTGTTAGTTTTAATTCTTCAATTCTTCTATTTTGTTAGCCACTATACGTGTAGGCTAAGGCTTGAAATCACCTCAATTGATAATTCTAGCTGCTTAATTAGTTGGATTAAAGTGCATTTGAAATGAAAGTAAGCAATTGTCCACAGTTCAGGTTGCTCGTTTGCATTAAAATACATGGACTTAGATACATAGGATTTGTACCTTATATGGTTAAAAATGAAGATCGAAAGCGAGTTTTAAAAAATGAGCACAAAAAAACCTTTTATTTTAGGGAAACAAAATAAAAAAAAGATGGCAAATGAATTCTCAGCAATCACCCTAGTAATTTAATACATAGGAAAGTGAATGCCCTATCTACATCTACCCGTTATATCCTTCACCCCTGATCACGTACTCTAGTAATTCTTTGGTAGAGTTCATTTATCCATAAATTTCTATATATTCAATTTCTAAGTATTTTAATGCTAACGAATAGGTTAAAAATTAAAGAATGATAGAAAACCTTCATTAAATTAATCGGGCCAGGCCTAGGCATTTTTTGAAAGGACAAGGCTTGGGCCGGACATATAGGCCCGAATGGCCTGTCTGGGGTAAAAAATTTCAACAATGAATATATTTAGGTGGGCTTTGCTTGCCTTAGGGCCTGTTTCTTTACTGAAATTTATGATTTGAGGATTTTGAAATTCTCCAGCCTGGTAAAATTCTTGAATGCTCCATTGTACTCGAGCATAAAAAAAACTCCATTAAAATACAAAGGGGGTTGAAATTTAGGAACTTCAAAGGTCATTTGAAACCTTAAATGAGGTAGCCAAGATTTCTAAACTCCAAAGTAGGGCTGATCAACCGGATTTCCAGTCCGGCCTAAAATGAAGGACCGGACTGGACCACTTATAAGTGGTCCGGACCGGTTTCCATTTTTTTTTCGTTTTTTTTTTCATTTTCACCTCACATCTAAAAAGTGGGCAAATGTCAAATGAATGAATGATGGGTTTTACAAATGGGTGTTGGGCTCATCAATATGAATTTTTTTTTTATTATTTTAATAAATCCAGTCCGGTCCGGTCCAGACCGGACCACAAAAGGCCTGGACCGGACCGGACCGTATTTGGACCACTAAGACCGCAAATCCGGTCCGGTCCGGTCCGGTTTTGTAGTCCGGTCCGGTCTGCGGTCCTGTTCTGTGTAGCCCTACTCCACAGGAACTCTTCTGCCTTGTTGGCATTTGTGATTGTAACTCAGGTTGGAACCAGACTGGCCGAAGCAAGCTTAAGGCCCATACATTTAAAATTTCTGAGACTAATATTCAGACCCAAGTCCAGTTGATGGGCCTCACTCCTCAGACTAGCCTATTAGTAAAAAGGAAGATTTATTGTATGGTCCACTCCGTTTAAACTAAATATCAAAAAGTCCCTCTGTATTAGGTATAACTTTTTAGGATTTTCTTTAGTTTATAGTCCTCATGGTCAAAATACATTTAACACCCGAAATACTCTCCTACAAGCATTTTGCGTATTATGAATATGTGATCCAGCTCATGAAACCTTCCTGCACATATTCCTATCATGGATAGTAGGATGGATCGGAAGGACTCTTTACAAAATAAACTCATTACATTAATGAATGGGGTATAAGCTTAAAAAGAACCTTGCACATTTATTTGATTGAAAATGTCAATCGGGAAGTTTGGGTCTCAATTAATTAGCTTGTTGGGTTTGGATTGGCCTGACTGATATGGTCTTCTCTTTAGCGAAATTAAACTTGACTTATATTTCATGTGATTCACCATTGGAGTTGGTGGAGTCACTAACACTACGTGTTGATCAGCATCATAAAGGTCTCCAAACAGTGGCTAAGTTATTTTTTTGTGCGTATGTGTGGCATTTTTTGTGCTTATTTGTGGCACATCTGGATTGAAAGAAATCGACGCATCTTCAAAGCTCGAAGTACTTCAGCCTCTCAAGTGGTTCACAGTATCATTCAGAAATTCTTGGAATATCTTTTCCAAATAGTATATATTGTCATTGGAATAGTCCTCCTGCTTCCTCCATATATACACTGTCCCACCTTACTGCTTATCCAGGATTAGGGGTGTAACGGTTCGGTTAACCGGTTATTTTGGGAAAACCGTTAACCGAACTGTAACCGTAGTTTTCTATATTTAAAAACCGTAACCATAACCGTGAAGACAAAAACCGTAGAAAACCGAACCGCGGTTAACAGTATAAGACGGTTCGGTTACGGTTAATAACCGTGGAAAATCTGAGTATTAATTTCTCAGTTTAGTGCGATCTTCTTTTTTGGACTTTTAATATACAATAACTTCAAATTGAAATAACAAACTGAAAGAGTGATAAATCGATCAATTTTCAAAATTATAGCTGAAGTTGTCTGAGACAGAAGATAACTGCCACCACCACTTAATCTAAAGTATACACATATGAGCTGCACCTCATCTTGAATCCAGATCCAAAAATCGAATCTTTGGTTGTTTAGTTAAAATGTTAGAACTGGTTCAAATGTCAGATCCAGATCTGGATCTGGATGACCCCAAATCAAGCTAGATGGGGCCACAGAGTTCACAATTTGTCATGCATTACAGTTGCAAACACAAAACACCCATGTTCTAGTTCATCAGTTCCGCTAAAAAACCATAAGAAAGAAATACAAAAAAGAGAAGCTTCAAAAGTAAGAATAACAACTAATACAAATAAAACCAGTAGCTTGTGAAGTTGAACATGATGATAGAATGGAGATTGTTCTTCTCTCATCATACACTTGATGACTTGGGCTCTCCATTCACCAATCTCCCCATCAACCGTTAGATAAGATCAAACATCCCCATCCCCCCACGCCACCCAAAATCCCCCAGATCTACACACACCCCTTTCCCTTCCCTTTTTATGCAGATCTGAATACTCTCTTTGTCTCTTCTTCCTCTTCTTCTTTTAGCAGCAGCTCGCTCGCCATGGTTCTGCGCAGGGCCGTGGGCTACAGGTAATGAACTGCAGCATAGGAGATGGCG
This sequence comes from Litsea cubeba, assembly GCA_012931725.1. Classification (NCBI taxonomy): domain Eukaryota; kingdom Viridiplantae; phylum Streptophyta; class Magnoliopsida; order Laurales; family Lauraceae; genus Litsea; species Litsea cubeba. The sequence continues at coordinate 130,531,048 of CM022944.1, forward strand.
ACGGCTTAGAGATGGAGAGGGGAGGTGCGGCTAGAGTGGCGATGGCTTGAAAATGGAGAGGGTAGGTCCGGCTGGGAGTTGGGGACTTGAGAGAGGGCTAGGGTTTTGTTAATGTTACTTATGTATTGAGAAAATTTTCATTCAGCCCCCTTTTGTTTTCCTATATTTATAATGGTACGGTTAACCGAACAACATTTTACGGTTCGGTTCGGTTTGGTTCGGTTAACTGCAGTGAATTTTTATAGAAAACCGTAACCGAACCGAACCATGCGGTTTTTGGATTTCATTAACCGTAACCGGAACCGAACCGTGGAACACTGTTATTAACCGCGGTTCGGTTCGGTTAGATGGTTTCTCGGTTTTTTTTTTTACACTCATATCCAGGATGGAGACTTTCAGTATATTCTACTGATCAGGTAAGCGTTGGTGACTTGGTGTCCACTGGGACGATGCTGAACATCCGATTGAAGGTGCAATTCAATCTGCCACGGACTACTATTTGGGTATTCTTCGCTTAGTTGATCTTATTCCTGCCCATTTATCATCTAAATTACTTGAAACGAACTATTCTTTGTCTCAAATCTTAAGGATTCATCACAAGTCTCCATGGAAGATGAGATTCCAGATAAGAAGTATAGCAACTACTCTTCAACAATTTCATATTAGCTTTGTGGATCTTCAGCCTTCAACTGTAAGATTCTGCAGGAAGTTGTGTCGAAATAGATTGGTTCATTCTCACATTTCAAATGTAGAGATAGGAATGTTATGGAGACTTTGATTGCTTGTAGCCCGGGCTGTGGGCTGTGTATATAAAATTTTATATTTTTGCTGATTTATTCTTTTTCTGTGTAATAATGGGGTATGTCGCATTGGAGCCTCTAAGATCAAATTTGGTTTTCTAGAGTTCCTTTCCTGTAAATTATTCTTTTTGAAGAAATGAAGAACTAACTTACTTTAAAAAAAAAAAAAATGATGCCATGAACTCTGAATTATCGGGTCAGTTTTGGATTGGTCTGGTAGAATTTGCATCCATAGTTTTTCGCTGAAAAGAGAGAGAATCATTAATAACCAAAAGGGAAGTACATAAGAAACCCCAAAACAGGCTACCAGATACCTGATACCTCCTAGGCTCCTACACAAATTGTTGCATAATTCTGGGCTTTTAAAAGTTATGGGGACTCAAAAAATAACATCTAAGTAGTACAAGGACTTTGAATAACTAGGCCAAAATATAGAACCCATAGAATGAATCCCTAACAAGAACTAGGCTCATGTTTGTTAATTAAATTTTAAAATCAAGGTCAGGAATAGATCCGATTTCTACTTTGGGCTTGAAGTGTAGAAGCCTAGCCCAACTAAATTGGAGGAATGGGCGCCGCACTACTGAATAGCTTAGTGGTAGAGGCATTCACTTTTTAGCGACAACAAGGGTTGATCCCTCGTACCCTAGGTTAGATCCACAGTACTGGGTCTAAGGACCCAATGTAGCGAAAAAAAAAAAAAAAAAACAAAGAAGAAAAAAACTTGAGGGCTGGCCTTGGGACCATTTTGGGCCTTACCTAGGATAAGTTGCAACCATAACTATGAACAATTCTGTCATATCCAGTTAAGAGCTTAGTTTATGGTTAGGACTGGCCTATGGGCCAGGTCAAACCTGTCGTTCCCGAGTTGGTTGAAAATGCTCTGTTTTATGCCAATCTAGATCCAGGTGGGTGTTTATGGGTCGTGTTACCCCGGGTGGGGAATATACAGGCCTGACCAAACCTTTGAACATGGGCCGGCCCATAACGCCTAGCAAAAGTCGGACATAAGTCTTGGCCCAGGTCAAAAGTCAAAGCTTGTAAAAATATAGACCCAAGTCAACTTGTTTGAGTTCTTCTGACGTCGGAGTCAACCAAGTTCTCAAAGCAAATGGGCCTGAACCAAAACGCGCAGACACAAGAGTCAGAAGTACTGTATAGAGCTTAGGCACTAGAACCAGTGATTTTGAATTGCACTTCACTTGGGCCTCCACACACAGAACCAGGCCCAATTTAGTTTATACCAATTCTTAATTAGGCCAAACGAAAAACTAATTTTGATGGATTTTCTGTTGTTCATGATGTTTGTAGATTTGCCAATGTCTAGTTTCAAGGTAGTTTATTTGAAGATGATAAAAATCAAAAGAGAATATAATTAAAATAATTTAATATTTATTTTTTCTTTTCCATTTAAGCAAGCAAGTGATTTCTTCTAATATGAAATTCATGTTAAAAAAAAAAAACCAACTTAGATGGGCATATTTAAGACTTACCATTTAAAAGGATTTGCTAGCCATAAAGTGGCCCGATGGTTCGATTTTAAAAGTTTGAATTGGTTTAAGGGTGCAACATGATTAGCATGGTGGATGTGGTGGCGTCCAGAATTGCACTCTCAGCACTCAGCAGCCCAAAGGATCGATCTAAAATCATGTTTGCAGGATCTAAAGTCGAATGGAGTAATTAATGTGCATATTTTGATTGGGCTGATCGATGCTCGGCTCAAAGGGGAAGGGCTAATAACCAAGATCAGTTCTATTATTATTATTATTATTATTATAATAATAATATATAAATTAAAGGGAAAGAATCCAATTTTGCAATCGAGCTCTGATTTTGTAACTGATTGAGACATTGGGGCTCAATTTTAATTTTAATTTTGGGGGAGAGATTTTAGTGATCGGAGAAAAAATTTTAATTTTAACCAACATCTAAAAAAATCCAACAAACATGGTTGCCTTGAAGACGAGCAAAGAAACCGAACGGACCCGACCACTCTTTTCCCCCAAAAAGCACGTTGTTCGGATCAAAGTCCATCTTTGCTCGACCCCATCAACCAAAACCACCCTCCCACTCCTCTCTCCGTCTCATTTCTTTCGCATGTCGTCCTACATTTCTTTTGCATGGATTCCCCATGTTGGAGGGGACCATCGTTGGCTGGGCGCAGATGATCGTGTTGAAGAAAAAAAAAAAGCTATTGACAACAAAATTAAGCCCTTTTGTTCTAATTTGTGTACACCGCAGGGTCACTAGGGACCCTTAGCATCATAAAACTAAAGTCGCTAGGGACGTAGTTGGAATTTTGTTCTAATTTGTGTACACCGCAGGGTCCCTAGAGACCCTTAGCGTCATTAAACTAAGGTCGTTAGGGACGCTAGTTGCAAGTGCTAAAAAAAAACCTTTTCAGGCAAATGACTAATCCGGTGCAAGGTCGGGTAAAATGATCTTTTAAGCCCACTGGTCACCTAAAGTTTTTTTTTTTTTTTGTAAAACCCTCTTATTTTTATTATTTGATTGTCTATGAACTTTGATTTTAATATTGTATTTTTGTGATATTTTTATCAATTTTATTTATTTATTATGGGTTTATTTTTTTTATTTCAAAACAATGTTTGAAGTAAAATACTCAATTAATTTAAAACAAATTAAAGTGCTCTCATCTTGAAATCAACAAACTATTTTTTTCTTATTATTATAGGTTTTGATTTTGATTGTAATTCTTAGTATCTCAATATAATTTAAACTAAGTATTACTTAAGGAGTTTATTATTTCTAATATTATAAATCTATTGCCCGGGCTAAACGTGGGCATGTTTTGCTAGTACAAACTTAATTAACCAGGTCTACATAAACTAGGATTGATTTGGACTACACAAAATATTAACTCACAAATGCATACTTGAATCATCAAATGGCTATCATGTGTTTTCCTTTCCCATCATGGAATCTATCCTTTTTTATGTATTTAAAAACCTCGTGGATTAGCTAATAAGAGTCCTAGTGTTTGGGCACATGCGGAATAAAATATATATAGATTTGAGATGTGCAAAATAGAATATTGATGTATTATAATATTATGCCAATTCTATTGTTTGGTAGTTTTTACATATTAATACTAAAAAGTGTTTGGAAATTACAGAACATTTCAACGTATTATTAATGTATGTGTTTGGCCATTCATTAATATTCAATGAGAGACTCTAGGAATGAGTAAAATGAGTATATAGGATAACAATTATTATAATAGGATATTTTGAGATAATTACTTAAGAAACGTGTAAACCCAATGGCTATGCAATAATTGAAAAAAATAGTAATTTTTACATCTCATAAACTCATGTGATTTTTAATTTTTCTCGCCCGGGCTAAGCATGGCCATTATTGCTAGTTTGTTACGAAAAAGTTAGTGGAGTTCATGAGTAAGTCAATTCAAACAGGACTGTCGAAGAAGGATCGAACTGGATCTTTGAAGTTATATTGTTTATTGGTCCAAGGAGGACTTAATAAATATAATGAAGAGGCCCTCCCCCCTCCCCCCACTACATAAAAAATGAAAAATTGAAATGGATTACCGTTCCTAATCCGTGTGTTCTTAATCCGTTCATCCGTTCCAAAAACAGGAAATTGGAACGGATAAACGGATTAGGAACGGTAATCCGTTCCAATTTTTCGTTTTTGGTGTAGTGCCCTCCCCTTTCCAAGTTTCTTGCAAAATTCTTGAATAACCTCACACAACTTAAGATAGACACCGTGCCTAAGTCAATGGGCTGCGTTTCAGTAAATGGATGAGATTTTACCCGGAAAAGAAAAAACACATAAATGAGCTCCCTATTATCTAACATATAGTCTTGAAATTGTACTACCACATTGAGGTTGAGGGTTTGAGACCGGGCTACCACATTGGGGCCAAAAGGGATTTACCTGGCTTTCCCTAGATCCGTAGGGATCAGTCCTCCCCAAAAGAGTTGGGACACCCTCCATTATATATATATATATATATATATATATATAAAGAAGTATTATTCAACATATGGTTTCTAAAAACTCACCCAGAAAAACAAAGTACATATAGATCTGTATTATTCAACATATAGTTTCTAAAACCTCCAATATGAATTTGAGGGACAAAATACTCGGTAATCATGATGACATCAAAATGAGATAAGATTGGTCCCACTAAATAAATTATTCAAATGGGTTCTGATGAGCCTAAGATCACTCAAATCCAGCATGCATGGATAGAGGTTTGACCCATTTGTCACAATGCTGCTATAAAGTCACGAGGACACTAGCCATGGGAGAAAGAGGCCTCACATGATCATATAGAATCAACTTGAGAATCCATGGATTAATTAGTCAAAGACCTTGCCGACGAGCCCATGATAACTCCATATATTGGTTGACTATATACAAGTGGGGCTCTCCAAATTGGCAATATGATTCAAGCTCAGAAGATGCTCAAGTGGCAATATAGTCCAAGGGTTTTAAATTCGGGTCCATTGGTTAAAACGCACAAAGGTTTTGATCTAGATTCAACTTGGAATCTTTTGGATCTCATACACATGATGTATCCCAGATTTGGACACAAATTTCTTTCAAATCTAGAAGCAAATTGTATACTCATTTTTCTCTCTATTCTTTTTCCCCCTCTCCAATGGAGGTTTAAAATATATACTCAAATAATTGGATGCCATCTACATCTCAAAATATAAAAATATCAAAGAGGGTTGAAACTAGAAGCCCATAACATTTTCTAATTTCTTAATAACATATGAATAGCCAAGTTGGTTGAGCACTCCGTTTCTCATGAAATGGAATCAGGTTTTCCTTCCTGCCAGCGCCTTGGCTGGTTTCTCTTATATATAGTTTCTTAATAAGATATGAAGAGTCAAGTTGGTTGGGTACTCCCTTTCTCACTATATAGGACTGGGTTTCCTTTCTTACATGCGCCATGGCTGATTTCTCTTATGGGTCCCAGCCCCCTTTAGGCTGGATTCAAAAAGAAGTTTTTAATTTTTTATCATACAAACTAGAAAACTACTGAAATGACTGAGTCAGCAAAGCCCCATGATTCAGAGAAACATCTGAAAGTGTTCATGAGGGGACCAAAGGACCTGCACAAAATCTAAAAAGACCACCTCACCAACATAAGTATGGTTGGCCAAACCACTATAGGAGCCAAGTAATGTACTTTCAGGGCCTATGCCTTGGGCCTAGTATTAAAAACTTGGCATGGTGCTACTCATTGACCAAAAAGTGATTATGGCCCAGTTACAAGCATAGTTTAAAAGTAGGATGCTTGGCTCGGCTTGAAAGGGCCGTGAACCAAGTTAGCTCCTGGCGAGAGTCTGTCCGAGCACTTGGACAAACTCATGGTACCCATCTTCATCATCATAGTCTTATCTTATAGATTTGAATTTACCGAAATGCATGCCACTCTAAAAGCATCTACCTATGTGTCTCTAAAAATTGGTTTGGCGGGATTTTTCCTTTTCTATAGAACTTTTGTTTTTTGACTTGCCATAGAAAATCTATTCCCCAAATTGCAAGAATATTAGCTTTTTTTCCGGTGAAAATACATCTCCTTTTCCATAGAACATGGCTTGACAAACATGCCCTAAGACTACTCAGTTTTTTAAGAGAGAGAGAAACTTTGGATGATGCCCAGAGACTCATGAGACCATTCATCTCACAACTCCATCCTTGTCCTAGTGGATGGTGAGATCATGGCTCAAGTGGATCATTGTCAACTGAGGTATAGGACATAGACACGTGTCTAGATATTGCATATCCTTGTATGGTTACATGAACGTGGACGTAGCATAAAGTATATAATAATAGACTATAGAGAGGAAGTGGAAAGCTTATTGGGTTGTTTAGAAATATCAGTCATCCTCATCAACCACAATGGCAAAAGCACACGCCCCCCTTCTTTTCGCTTGCTTTAATCCATTCTATCTATTTCTCTAATGGGGCACATTTGATGGCAGACAACGAAGTTATCAAACCATCTCTTTAGGGCCTGTACTTTCATAAACATACAAAACCCTATCATTTCTTTCTATCCATCATTTGTACCACTAAGGATGTTTTAAAGTAAAGTTGCGTGTTGGAGAGAGAGGGATAGACCTTAATAGGGTACACCTTAATCTCAATCACAGGAAAATTAAAAGTAAAGTTGCATGTTAGAGAGAGAGAGAGAGAGAGAGAGAGAGAGAGAGAGAGAGAGAGAGAGAGGTGGACCTTAATTTCAGTGACAGGAATTCTGTGCCTCAATCACACTAACCAAATTGTGGGGGCAAGAAACATGGTTTAATACGTGGTGCAATGGACCGGGTTGGGTTCAGGTCCATCTCCAAAGGGTAATGGGCATGGTCCAATTCTAGCCATTTACGAATGGAGTTTTAGTTGTCACCCTGAACATTGAAATCTGGAATTGGGTTTGATACAAGTTGATATCAAAGCACAAAAGTCAAAGGTCACTAAGACTAATTCGAGAATGGGCCCCATTTCTCTGTCAACTTGCAATTTATGATGAAAATAAATGCAGTCAATATCCGAACCAAGGTTTCTCCAGATATGAATCTGCTTATTAAAGACAGGAAAGTTTTCTGCATTCAAGCTACGTAGACTTTCAAATTGTAATATACTAATTAATTAAGTTCTTCCTCATAAAAACATCCTTCTATTTCTACCAAAGAAAAACCCCCCTATACACAAATTTTGTAAGTTTTGGATGCTCCGATCCATCAATCGGATTACACAATGCTGTAGATCTGGATGATCAGTAAACAGGGCTTTTATATATGTATCAGATCTTCTTTTACTTTTAATCTTTTTTTTCTCATTTTAAGAAAGATTAGATAGTCATATAACCAGACCCCCCACACCCTGGTCTCCGAGAGGGGGCCGGGCTGTGTGTTTCCCCAGTGGCCGGCCAGTGGTGCCAGTAAACGAACTTGGGTGAAAAATTGGGTTGAAATTAAGCTGGTCGTTAGATTAAGATTATCATTTTAATCATTTTTAGTCAAGACCAAAGAAGGAATTGGCCCCCCTATATTAACTCTTAATATGGCATTATGGTTTCCAACACGACAACCAGTTTTGTCATAATTGCCATTCATTTGTAATGAATAAACCAAAACATCTAGAACTCCATTTACTCCCACCACCGCTTGGAAGGGGTATGTGCGTGTCTGATTGTCTCTCGTGTAGGAAATAGTTTCAGGTTTGTACTATTATTAGTTTTCACTGTTTGATCTAGTTTGGATGTGGCGTAGACGGCTGGAGAAAACCTTCATGGAATCAGTGGCGGCTTTAGAAGTAGGATTAACAAAAGACTTAATTTTCACAAATCGAATAAATTTGTTATTCATTTTATCAACATCTGTCATCTACTTTCGATAATTCGACAAATATAATATAAAATTTTCAAATAATCTATTTCCGACAATTCTCAAACAAAAATAAAAATAAATTCTCAAACAATCCGACAATTCTTCTTCTTTCCTTCCCGGAACCTCCTCTCAACCCTCTCGATCCCGCTCCGAAAACGCTGATCGGCGCTTTCGGAGCGGATCCGTCTTCGAAGCGCGGTTCAAACATCTTCGGAGCGAGGTTCGACCGAATATGGAGCGAACGGTGCATAATTTTATTTTTTTGTGCATTTTCTTTTTCTATAAGCTTGATATTTATCTTTTGAATGAAGAAAATTCTTTTGACTTATTAATTATTGTCTATTTTATGTGATCAAATTGCAAAGTTAGTTTTTTTCCTCTATTTTTGATACTTGAATATATGGATAAGATATATTTGTGCCAATTAGTTAATTGTTTATAAACCCACAAGCACTATGTTGTATAAGCGTTCTGGAGATATAATTATTTTAAAACTTAGTATTTCGCCATTGCCGCTGCCGCTCTCACCTCCACTCCCGCTCCACGCTCTGTGCACTTAGTTCTATATGCCTAAATATAAATGTTAGGGTTTTCTCCTTCTAATATGCTGAGAATACTGTATTTAGAGGTTAAGTTAGGGTAAATGAAGAGTTAATGCATGACATAATGTCCAAAAAAAGAAATTTTCTTTAAAAAACAAAAGTTAGGCCCATTATTTTTATTTTTATTTTAGTAGATAGATAGTCCATTAACTTAGGCATTGAGTGGGGTCAAAATCTTCACATAAGTTTAATTCATTAAAGAGATTTTTTTAAATAATTTTTCAGATCTCAGTGGGGTTAATTGACCCACTGACATTCATGATGTAGCGCCGCCTATGAATGGAATAGAGTTTCACGTTTTGGATGGATTTCTTCTATCCTTTTTCACCATCTTTCCCACTGATCCAAATGATCCCCCACGATTCATTTACTCATCCAAATAATCCAAACATTATATGTAGTCTAATTAAGATCAAGTTGGGTCTTAATGTGGTAATGAAGAATTAGTTGTCTTGCGTGTGGACCAAGCCCCCTCTCTTCTTTAATTTTGTTGTTTGTAGTTCATTATATCAATAATACTATAGGTGTTAATTATAAATAGGTGTTACATGTAAGTAATTTGGCGCTTTGTTATTTTAATTAATCATTCCATTAGCTATAAGAAGTGATGAATAGGACATTAGCCTTTAGAAAAACAAAATACCTTTTTAATTTGATTTAAGATACAAATAAATTATCAAATATATAAGATTTTAGCATTTTCTAATATTTATTTATTTATTTTCATTTTATGTTTTTTAAAGATTGGCAAATGCCTGGTCTGACGGGTGGAACCAAAAATCTTGCTGGGTGGCAGTGAATCTTCTTGGTCTTAATTAATCAGCAGAAGATTGACACAAAAATTCAGAACCTTGTTTATTCTATAAAAACCGTTACAACTCTTTTAAGATTTGGTTAAAAAATTAAAGACTTGGTTAAAAAAAGATTTAGTTAAATATTCAATTGACTAGATGTAAAACCACTTGTGACTCATGTCCAAAGGGTGGCTAATACTTGATCAAAACTTGATGAGACCTAGCTAGACAAAACTTTCATTAATGCATATCATGAAACTAGTTTTGTCTTTGAGCTGACTCGATTTAATGACCTTTTCAATAGAGATAAATGTTTACCCCATTAACCACTATTTATAGACTTTAAACTTACGTATTAGATAAATTTCAGTGTTGCCGGGTCCATACAAGGCATGATGTTGATTTGGAATAGGACATAACAACTTGATTAAATGTATGAATTGAAAGACACTGAAACAACAATTTTGATGAGTACTCTTAACTTTAATGCAACGTGCATAACCTTCAATCTAATCATCAGAATTGTTTTTGTGATGAGCCTTAATACTAGCTCCAAAACAAGAAGAGTATGCAAGAGTGCATTTTCGTTTTGTACATTGGTTGCTCTAGCTTACGTGCATTAGCATAATTAATCTTCCATTTTCAATAACAAGTTCAAGTACATGACTTTCTATCTAATCATCAGAACTGCCTTTGTGAAGAGTCTTGCTAGTTCCAAGTAAAAGAATACATAGAAGGTCACTTCCGATTTGTACATCGGTTGTTCCATTTACGTGCATTGTCATAATCTAGCTTTCATTTTCATGAATGCCAATAAGTTTGACACGTATCCTGACTTTCAACGTGCATAACTTTCTATCTAATTATCAGAATTGCGTTTGTGAAGAGCCTTGCTAGCTTCAAGAATTAGAGTACCTAGGATTTGGAACACATGCACTGCCATTTTGTGCATTAGTTGACGTGAATTAGCACAATCTTCCATTTTCAGCATGGCGCTAGTATGCATACTCTTTATCGGTTTAACGGAATTAGTCAAGTCTTAGATAAAGGAAGGGCTTTTCAATGTAAACAAAACATCGACAAATACATACCGCTAGATGAAACACTTTAGAGCCTGTTTGGATAAATGAGGAGTGGAGTGAAATGAAGTGAATTTTATATGTGGCGTGGAGTGGAGAGAAGTAGATTGAAGTTAAAATATAATACTTCACTTCACTCCATTTGGATGCTTATTTTGAAGTTAAGGTTTGAAGTAGAATTTACTTTTACTCAAAGAAATGAAAATAGTTAGAGTTGAAGTGAAATGGAGTACATATGGCTCACAATATTACTTCATCTATTAGGCCACACTCATCCAAACGGGGTAGAGTTGAAATTTTAGACAGTTATGGCCCATTTAACTTCACTCTACTCTATTTTTTGCCTATCCAAACAGGCCCTTAAGATTGTTTGATCTTTAGATTACGCTTAATGATTTCATTCTTCATTTAATGGTTTCATTCTAAAATATTCCTTTGGAAAACTCTTGATGACTACTTTGATGTGACAATTTTACCAACGTAATATGCATTTTGGTATAGCAAAATGTCATGGACCTTTAATTTTTCATTTTCCGTCGGAACTTACTATTTTCACTATTTCTGTTTTTGCACTTTTAGTCAAATTAAAGCTCATTATGTTAATTGGCACGTCGTAAATGTTATGCATGTGCTTTTGAATGATTTAGGGTTTGGATAGGGTGTTATTAGTGTTTTTGCTAAGTTGGTACAAGTTATTATTAAAATGTTCAACATAAACCAACAAAGGTGCCAATGAAGGAATTCTTTGTATTCAGGATCATAGCCCCTTAAGTAAAATGGTTAAGTTGGAGAGGACATGAGTGAAAGTAGTAAGAGTAAATCTGAAAAAGTGCAACTTATTCGAGGACTTGGCTTTAAATAGATTGGAATGAGGAAACAAAATTCATGTAATCTACTCCAACATTATTGGGATAAAGCTTTGATAATGATGATGATGATAGTAACATTCTTAATAATCCAGATGCAATAACTGCTTCATCAATGATGAATCTGACCTCCACCTATATTCTTCATCTGTGGTCTGGCTCGCCAATTCTGGACATGGCTTCTCATCCTCAATGACTTACTTCTCCCCTTTCCTTCTCTGCCTCTGAGATTTGAATTGCCATAGCTAAGGACGCAGATGGCCCTGGAAGAAAACATTTTCTTCCAAGCCATCTCAGTCATTTGGTTCCTCCGAAATGAATTAAAGTTCAAAGGCAAGTCCCCCTCCCTAGTTAGAGCAAAAATTCTTCTCCAGGACCGATTGAAGGGTATGGTCAGCTCCCTTTTAGGTTCAGTCGACAGCCAGGTCAGCTACCTTTCAGGGTTAGGAGGCAGGCAGGTCAGCTCCCTCTCAGGTTCAGGCGACAGCTACCCCATCTTGAAGACTCTAGGTCTAATTGATTGATTGACTCTGATATGTATTCTGTTTTTTGGTTTTTATTTTTTGTTTTCTATTTTTTTCCTTTCTGGCATTTTTCTATTTCTTTCTGTTAGGTTTGGGGGCTATTCTTGCCCTTCTTTTTTCTTTTAATACAATTGGACCTTACAGCAAAAAAAAAAAAAAAAAAAATCTCAATAGTAATTAAACAAAATTATATTCTTAATTCTTTAGATTTTCTCTTACATTCATGATAGAAATTGTTGGGATGGTTATATTAGTTTTAGAAGGTGATCCTTTGTCGTCATTTATATGCATTTGCAACCTAAAATGAATAAGGTGTCCATTACAAGGTGTCCATTGCAAGAGGACATATGATTAGAACCTATAGCATAGACCAAAGTGCCAGCCCCAAAAAAAAAAAAACACGTCGAGTGTGGATCAATATTTTGCCATCTTTTGAAACTTACAAAAACACTCGAAGAAATCATATTTGTGTTTCAACGGATAAATCCACATATATTAAGTGCAATCATCTTAAAAAATAATATAATACGAAAAGCCTTAATTAGAGACACAATAGTTTCTCCCTAAGTGTCCAGAGCGCGGAGCGAGAGCGGCAAAATATTAAGTTTTAAAATAATTATATATCCGGAGCGCCTCCGGAGCGCTTAATTAATGGGCATAAATATATCTTATCCATATATTCAAGTATCAAAAATAGAGAAAAAAAAATTAACTTTGCAATTTGATCACATAAAATAGACAATAATTAATAAGTCAAAATAATTTTCTTCATTCAAAAGATAAATATCAAGCTTTACAAGAAAAAATAATACATAAAAAACCAAAATTCTACACGGTTCGCTCCATATTTGGAGATGAATGAACCGCGCTCCGAAGACGGATCCGCTCCGAAAGAGCCCATCCGCATTTTCGGAGCGGGATCGAGAGAGCTGAGATAAGGTTCCGGGCACTAAGGTTTCTCCCCATATATCACAATGAATCTTTAATATAGGAGCATTAGCAATCTTATCATTTAGTGTAAAACATAAACTGCTACTTCTGCCAACTTGATAACTAGTGTAAATAAATGAAGTTTTAACCAATTAGAAATATTAATATTGTTGTTTAAAGCTAAAATTCTAACTATTCTCAAATGAGGTTGTCTTTTACATTGATGCCAAATGTCTTTAGAAAACTCTACTTGGCTATAAAGCTACCAATGCTTGTTTTACACCAGTCAATATCCTTTCCATCTTTGGATTATCAATAAAAAAAAAGGTTTTTTTGATGATAACTCAATAAACAAGTACTATACATCCTTTGTAAATTGGCTAACAGAAATCAAGTTGTTCTAAACTAGAATATCGAGTAGTTGTAGATAATCAACTGAGACACTCCTTACATCAAGAAATTTTAAATTGGTGCCATCATCAATCACAACACCATTATGTGTGCCAATAAAGAATAGAGCACGCAAGATTACTTAGATTATTTGTCATATGTGAAGAGGCACCATAGTCAATATAGAAGTTTGGATATTGTTGATCATTCAAATCAACATTAGCTTGCCTTTTGGAACCACTATCCATGAGCATGGCCCCACCTTGGTGGCCAATTTGAGTCTTCCTTATCATTGTAGAGAAGAGATATCCAAATCTATTAAAATTTTTTTTATTGATGTTGATATCATTGAGATCTTTGATACAATAAAATTAACCTTTAGGTGACACCCGCTAAACAACACACAAACACATATAGGGTAAATTTTTGACAATTTGAATGTTTATTTTTGACAGTTTCGAACATAAAAGGTGGGTAGGCATGGCCCAAATGGCATTCACTCTTCGATCATTGCGGCAAGATCTGGGGAGGGGGGCAGCTAATTAATGGTATGGTAGTTCCAAATGGATTTGTTGTGGCTGTCAACCACTGAGACTTTGCAATCCAATCAAGATGTGATCAAAGTGATCCCTCTCTAACTCCCAAGATTTGTTTAGATCTAGGGTTCTGTGCCATTTTTTATAAGGTATCAAAGAGTCACCTTTTTCGATGTGATTAGTCCGTCGGCAGATGCTCCAGAAGTCCAATTAGGATAGAATTCTGGGGCGGCAAACCGGAGTTAGATTAGGGTTATGGGAGTGAATAACCTCATGGGGCCCACATGTGCATAATGGGCTATACTTTCTAACTACTTGTATATTTCATATCAAGAAGAACCACAGGCCAATCTTTTTATGGAATGATCTCATCCCACACACAAACAGTCCACTTCATATGTGAACGGTTACTCTCCACTAATCGCAGAGATAATCATACTTTGTCTCCCATCTATGTAGGCCCACAAACAAATTAATGATTTGAACCATTCAAAGGTCATGAAACGTCCTCAAGAAAAACTCATTGGCCGAGCTCTAAGAACATTAGTGATGCCATGGAAACAGGTGAAAAGGTAGAAGAATATGATATGGGAGACATCACATGGGGTGTGACCCACCTGTTTGTGAAAAGGAGGAAGTGTCCTGTGCCAGCTCCCCCATTCCTTGAATATCATTCCTTCCTTGCCCCACAAGACTCTCCTGGAATTCCTCCTTTGATTTCCATCTCTCCCATCCACAACCACGTACATCACTCACAATCATTCCCTCAAAACCCGTTTCTCATGTTCCTTTCCTTTCATCTCTACCATCAAAGTAAATTTAAACAACAATAACATTAAGAAAATGATCATATGGGGTTCTTTTATGTACATGAGATATAATGGAAAAATAGTAAAAGATTATCATTAAGAGTATCTAATAGTATAATCTCTACACTTCTATTGCACTATTTCTTGATCAAGATACACAACTAAAGGGTGGTATACTACTTTCAACAGGCTGCAGATGAATGGGTATAGGGGTTATAGTAATGATGGGGTTTGGGTGCAATGGTGAATGGGCCCTTGGTAGAGTTTTCGCCGGCAATACCGCCACCGCCGATCCTCTCACAAGACGGGCACATCGTTAAGGTCGCCGCCGGCAGTTGCATGTACAAAGGGGACGCAAATTTTAGAGCCTTCAGCTCTTGTAGCTCTTTGTGAAGTCTCCTATTCTCATCAGTCAATGTCTCACAACACCTCTTTAGGAACTCGCAATCCACTTCTGTTTGTTTGAGCTTTGTCCTGCGATCATCACAAATTTTTTTCTTGACAAAGTTAATTTCTTTTAAAAATTAGCCATCCCAACGCTTTCACAAAATTATTTTAAATGTATGAACAACTATAAGAGCATGACCATAAATAGATGAGATAAGGTTTTCCTGAAAATATCATAAATAACATGACATATACCTGGCTCTTCTATTTTGGAACCAGACCTCCACTTGTCGAGGCCTTAGATTCAATCTTCTTGCAAGATCTTGCTTTTGTTTCTGATGATAAAAATTGTATCCACCCATAAGAAGAAGTCACTAATTATAATAATAATTATAATGCGAAAATTGAGAACAAGAAGTGTACCGGATATAAGTGTGCTATGCTCTTTGAAACTGTCTTCTAAGAGCGCAGATTGCTCTTTGGTTAGTCTAAGCTTCTTTCTAGCACTACCATCTTCATCTTCATCACTAACCCTTGACAAGAGTTTCTCTAAATCGCCTTCTTCTGTCCCTATATCCCTTTCTCTCTTGACACTACCAAGGTCATGGTTCTCATTAGGGAAGGATGAGACCGTGGTATGGGAAGATTGACGAATATCCAATAGTTCCTCATTCACCTTGTTCACATCTATCTCCTTCAACGCCTTATATGTGTTGTCGGCGAGACTCAACGTTAGGGATGGCTCGAGATTCATCGAGAGAGAATTGTCGAACTTAATGATGGAGCTTTGTCGTTGATTATTCGAATTCGACCGATCATCGGCCATTGATTCACACCCTAATCCAAGAACAAGGCCTGTGTTACACAAATTGTCAAGACCCATGAGTCCTATCCACAAGTTGGTGAGGTGAGGATGGTTGCAAGAAATGGGAGGAGAGGTGAATGGGAGGGGTGATTATTAATGAGAGGGAGGAGGAGGAGGAGGGGGAGATGAATGAATATGGAGATGGGGAATTATGAAAATCCGAATATCACTCTACCTAGGTTGACTATGAGAACCTACCAAAGTACTATAGAGAAACAGGCAAAAAAAAAAAAAAAAAGAAGGAAAAGAGACTTCATTCTCTAGGATAGGATGATAAGGGAGAGAGAGAAAGGAATACGTGGATTCACATGGGTTGTGGCCTTGTGGGTACACAGAGAAAACACATCAAGGGAATGATTCTTCTCCCTTCGTCACCCACCCATGTACCCACATTAACTATACCTACTCATTTATATCATGCTTTTACTTTTTTCTATACCCTAGAAAGTGTATCCTTGATGTGTTTTCATTTGCCTTAATTACAACCATTTTGTGGGGTACTAGTACTGTATTGTATTGGTTAGCACTATCTCCATATTGGAGATGTACAAACAAATGGGCTGTGATGCACACGTATCACATATTTGTTTTCACTTTCAACTCTTTTATGTGTTTATGTGCCCATAAGCACGAAAGAGGGGCGGGAGAGAGGGAGGAAGAGAGTCCTCATAACTCAAGATACAAAATCTTAACATAGCTTATTAAGAGCTTAATAATAGAGCTTTTAGAGCTAACCTTAACATTGAAAAGATAAGGCGATGATGATAATGATGATTCGGATATTTAGGGGCACAATTGTGTAATATTGGGAATTCATACTCTGCAAAATTCTATTTCCCCGTGAAAGGAAAATGCGATCATCCTTCCAATAGATCAACCAAACAACCTAATGGAAATGATTTTTTACAAAACTCAGAAAAATTAGTTCAAACTTTTCTTGTTCCACCAAGAAAAGGACAACATAAATTTTTGAGAAATATTGAAAAGTATTTATACTACATCTACTAACGGCTCGAGATCTTGATACAAATGATTAGCTGAAGAAACTTAAGATGATATGAGAGCCAACCGGTCACGAGTTCGAATCCAATGAAGTATGATTCAGCGTGAAAAAAATTGCGCGTCGTCGAAGTTTTGACACGAATGGTTAGCTGAGAAAATTTATATCTATGGACGAGCAAGGAATTTCCCATGGCATTTGGGAGTCCTTGGCAATACAAAAACATATAAGGATAATGTCAAGTAATTCTTTGAGCCAATCCCTATAAATCTAGCAATGGGGCTACATCTACAAAATTACTATCCTTTCTCTCGTCGTCTTTTTGCCAAATTTCTCTCATGAATCAAAGTGGTTTCATCATTAGATTAATCACATGTAAAATGCGATTTAAACTTTTTTTCTATTTTTTTTGTCGAACTTTTTTTTTCTTTTCTAATTTTATTCACGTCGTGTTCTTCACCTGATCAATTTTATGGAGGCATCGACTGTAATTGGAGTGAAATTTTAAAAAGTTAAACAAGATAGCCTATTGAAATTTAGCTATTTAGATTTCAGATGTTAGACCACTTTTAGATCCTCCCATGATAACCAGACGGGCTGAGAATTTCTAGTACATGAGATGCAATGGTTGACAGGCCCTACTACTGTCATTATAGCTGTTTGTTGTTGTTATTGTTATATAATTGGGGGTTTTGATCGTTGTACTCTAATTTGGGACCAAAGACAGTGGCAAGGTGAAATGTAGGTAGGTGTCATGATTGGAGGCCCATCCGTTTGGTGCCCACCTTGTCTCAATCCCACATGAAATGTCTCCTCCTCCATCATGCCCTAGACATGGGTTATTGTGTGGAGTTGCTTCCTTTTGCCGTTTTTTTAGCGTCTTTGGTGGTGTGAATGAGAGAGATGTGCACCACCCGAAATTCAATAGCATTTGCAAGGGCCACAAGAAGAAAAAGTTTGGTAGAAATTGAGGTTTTTCAATGACCAACAACCTACCAATGATGAGAGCTCTATGTTTGTGAGGAATTTCATGGTAACCCCACCACCATACCCGTGGTCACACCCATGAGCAGTGGAATACTTGTATACCAATAGGAACGATTGAAGGCGTGGGCCCTATCATGCACATGAGAATTAGATTGTGTGAATATTGGGCTTCATGTGCTAATGATTTTACAAATTTTTTTACCATCAACTTTCATGTTTGTGTAAGGTCAGGATTCTATTTTTGGACTTTCATGTCCATGATACCAGGGGCAAAGCCACCACTAAATCGTAAAAACTCTCTTTAAAGAATAACTAATTTTTAAAGTCATTTTTGGTAATGGCCCCTTAAATTTATTTTTTCACAATGGATCCCCCTCCCCCACAATACCCCAACTCCAACCCCAACCCCAACCCCAAATGTCTCTCTCCTGGTTTCGTTGGAAAATGTCATTATGTGTCTGTTTTCGATAAACAATACCTATCTATGGGCTCAATAATAAAAAAAACAAGTTATTTATTTTCTTTGTTCCGTGTTGAAAAGCACCACATCAAATTGTGGAAAAGTAGAGGGTGCAAAAAACAAAGCATTTTTTCTTTGCCATGTTTCTTTATATTTAATATTATACAAACGTGCCTTGTGACTTCACAGTGAATTTTGGTTTTTATACATCCATGATCATTTGGATGGTCTTAAAAATAATAATAACAACGATATTGATGACATGTGCGCTATAAATTAATTTTCATAGTTATTTATTTCCACAATGATTTCATTTTTTATTGAAAATTGAAAACTGAAGACTTCATTTTAATTGATTTTGAGATTTCTATTGTTCTCAATGTCCCCGAGAACCATTTCCCTCATTTTTTTTATTTTTTATTTTTTTTATAAAAACGCTTCCTCCAAACATATAATAAACAAACAGGAAAGATAGATAAGTACACTGTGTACACGTATTCCACGACAAAGTATCATGTTTTATGGCAAAATATGAGGATAACCTAATGAATTAACTAAAGAAAGGAACGAGCATAACCACTAACTAGTTTATGGCTGCTCTTTAAAGTAAGGATCAATTGTAATCTTTGTCTGCAAGTATCAGCAGCAGATAGGCATTGTTGACTTTGACACAGTAGAAAAATGGATGTCAAATGTGGAACTGTCCCTAATTCAGCTTTTGAGATGATTGGGAATAATTGTAATCAATAAAACATGGCCATAACTCATTAATTAAGAGTTGATTAATTATAAGATAATCACACCACAGTGACAACACAAGTGGGTGGGGTTCTCCTGTCATCATTCTCCATCTCACTTCCCAGTGGATAAAGCAACACTCCAATATATTTCCCGCTGACATGGAATAAAATTGATTCTTTTCTTTTCGTTTTTTTTTTTTTTTTTTCATGATGATCGATGTGCACTATGTATGTCCTGCTCCGCATCAAATGTATAGTTCACTAATACATATATCATTCTTGAGAAATTGTAGCCTTGAATAATTGATAGAACATTTTCAAAGAAAGATTTTCACTTATGAGCCGACTGCATATATTTTAGCTCATGGTGCACACTTTTTTTTTCTTTTTTTTTTTTTTTTCTGGTACTCCAACCAATAGGACTGGAACCTAAGAGAGAGCCAGCATACATAAGTGAAGGTAGCCCATTTAAGTGGAAAGGAGGCCCACACAAGCGAGAAAAAAGCTTACATAAGTGGGAAAGGAGCCCACACAAGCGGGAAGATGTGACGTACCAGGGGTTCGAACCCCGACAAACCAGATAAGAATTGACGATCCTTACCACTCGGGTAAAGAGTAATAATAAGAGTTGGCAATCTTTTAAAAAGTTGCACTTATCAAAGGTGACCCCCTAGAGTGGTTATTAGAGTGAGAAAAGTTGCACTAATCAAATGTGTGGAGTGCATAAGCAGTCTAGTCTAGTTGCAGGAGAAAATTCTCTCATTTTAAAATATGAGGGTTTTCTTGATATTAGATGAAAAAATCATGAAAGTAAATTAATCTCAAGAATTTGAAATAAGGATATGCCAACACTGTTAAAATATTGATTTCTGTAATCCTGTATAGATCTATTAGAAAAACGTAGTACTGTTGTGGTTTTTTTTTTACTAATACACTCTTATCATAGAACCATGTTCCTAATCAACTAAGCCATAGTAAATGGACTTTCTTTTTTATATTTTACAGTATTTTGAAATATCATGCTGTTGTTGGAAAAGAAACAAATTATTGATAAGAATATCGCCATATCTTCAAGAGCGGGTGGTATTCGTGGGGCTGGTATGGTGATCGAGTGCAACTCCCTACAATTCTTGGACATTTTAGGGGCCCAAAGTTCCATGATCTAGACGGTTCACATGGTGGGTCCCACCATGGGTTTGAGAAGTCCTGAAAATTTCAAACACTGAAGGATAAAAAATGAGACTGAAGAACCGATGGCTGTGAGGTTCCCAGCTTCCATAATTTCCATATATAGGCCGTCCACCCATGCATCTAAGGCCCATCAAAACCAACAGTTTAAAGGGCCGAATATCTTAGGTTTGGAGGTATCAACCTCTCATGATGGGATACGTACGTGGGGGGAGTGCGAGGTGACGATGTTAGGCAGGTGGGGCCCACCAATGATTTTGCATGATGGGGCATTTGATTCCTTGGGAGGGTGGATTTTGGAGCGTAGAAGTTGGCAATCATGGAGCTGTGGGAGGATAAGATCTTGTTTATGTCAAAAATCTTAAAAGGACAGCCGACCATGTTGCTAAGACATGTTGTCTATGTTTGGCTTTTCTTCCTCCTCATACCAACCGTCCAAATCAAGGAAACCAAAGGACCTCTCTCTCTATCTCTCTCTCTATCTCTCTCTCTCTCTCTCTCCATTGTCAAATGCCACAACCCCACATGTCTTTTTCTGATAATCTTAGGTTACATTCAACCATTACTATAACAAAAATATTATCATTGTTGTTTTTTCTATCTATCTTCTAATTGCTTTTTTGTGTGCCTTTTTCTAAGAATTTCATATATATTCGACCAAAGCCAAAGTCCAATGAGAATATCGTATCTTGTAGCTCTCTCCTTCCTTGCATCATCATCCCACCGACTTTTTTTTAAAAAAGGAATGGATGGCCCACCCCCCACGCCCTTCTCTCATGGGGCATCATGCCTCTGTTTAAAAAGTGGCTTCAGATAATGTCACCCCCACTAAGGTGACTGCTTACTCTGATACTCTCTTTCATTGGAGCTTGCTATTGGTTCTTGGCCGAGGATGTGCATAGTGTGCTCGTGGGTTGGTTGTTGTGAATTTGGGCCTGGGTTGCGATCTGAACCGTTGATATGATAGATCTAACTGTGGATTATGTCCGGGTATGATTTTCCATCGATTGGAAATCTCGAGGTTTGATGTTAAAAAAATTTGGGCACTCTCATGATGATGCGGATGATAATGAGATTAACAGTTCAGATCACCTAAATATATATAGGCCGCATTTGATAAGGATTCAGGGCTCTCCATGGTTCTACTTTTATGATTCAACTAGTTCGGGTGACTTGGGAGGTTGGAAGGGAATCGAATCCAGCATTCAGGGTGAGTTTTTACGCAGAGTCAGTCCGACCCAGTGGCCTCCAACTCAAGTCAACTTAGCTGAATCAGGGCGAGTTGAGTGAAGATTTTGAATTATGGGACTGCAAGAACTCTCTCTCTCTCTCAAAGGACCAAAAAGTGAGGCTCCAAAAAGGCCATGGTTCTAGATCATGGTTGCAATGAATGGGATACCCCACATGTATTCGAGATGTTCCCTACTGATTTCAATGATTGCTGTTGGGGGCTTGGGGCATTTTGGCTAGAAGGTACAGGAGTTGCATAGCCACAATGAGTTATCCGTTTAGTTAGGCCAAACAACGAGAGCCCGTCTTTATGGATTTCCACAAGCTAGAGCCCATCTTTCAGTGGTCCGAAAGGTTTGGCTGATGAAATTTCTTGGTAAGAACATAGGGGCAGCTTAGTGCAGGGGCGGACCCAGGCTTTGATGACCTGGGGCGATCGCCCCACGTTGATTTTAAATTCTTCATTGATTTAAATGGGCCCCCCACACATATTAGTCTAAACACTACACAATCGCCCCATGTCCGAAGCACATATGTCTAAATGGTAAATAATCGCCCCACCTAAATAAAAATTCTGGGTCCGCCCCTGGCTTAGTGGTTGGAAGTCCTCTTCTCATCCAACTTCCAAGTATTTGATCCCTGAGTCGTCTCCCCTATTTGAGTGGTTTCTCCTATTTATGTAAGCGGTTCTATTTGATCTTTATTTCAACATGTGCTACACGGTTTACTCCACATCAGTCGGGTCTTTCAAAGGCCCACATGAGTGGGCGAATATAAAAAAAGAAAAAAAAAGGAGAAGTTTCTTGGCCCATATTGGTAATAATTAATGACATGAAACCAATTAGTCCAACAAAACTATAAATATCAGTAAGGAAATTGTGAAGAAAGGCCCTAAAGTCAAACACATTACATATGGAGAGAAATATATCTAGAATTCAAGATAACAAAGATAAATTGATGAAAGTTATTGCTTGGAGCAACGTTTATTTGACATCATCAAGGGTCCATTTCTTTTTAAGAATTCAAAGAATTCATGTATGGAGAATTTATAATTCTCCAAAAGTTGTCTCCTGGGTGGAATTTCTAAATCCTCCCCATAGCTTGAGCATCCCAAAATACTTAAAAGGGGTGGATTTTAGGAATTTCAAAGGATAGAAGTGATTTTTCAGGTGATTGTAATTTATAATTCCAGCAAAGAAATATGCCTATGGGACAACCATAACATCATTGTTCAAAAATTCCCAGCATCACAAGTTCATGTCAAGATTTCTGCTAAAGAAATGGGTCTAAAATCCAATGATTTTAAAGTTAAGGTTAGTGTCATTTCATAGGGATAGCGAGTAAGAGAGAGGTTACTTATCATATACGGTGTTTGCTAAAGCATAGCTCATTTTGGAAAATTTTGTTTACATGGAACTTTATTCCTAAAATGCTCAAGAAAAACTTTCTTATAAAATAATTAAAGTTGAAAAAACAAATGTGAAGATCCAAAAATGATCATTAAATAATCGCTCATTTGAAGAGCTCCCATCTACTTTTTCAGCTTTCATTATAAGCCCTCGTCTCTTTAATATTCCTTTATTGGATCTCATTTTATCCTAAATTCTTAGGATTCACTTCCATGAAAATAATCAGAAGTACTTTATATAATGAAATGACGAATATTTGTGTATGTTTGTGTGAATATATCTTATCCACATTCCTACAAAAGAAAGAAGTTATTCTGTGACACCATTCCATTTAGACCGTAGTTACTGCCATCAATCATAAACCAAATCCACACAAAGTCAAGATGCAAAGGCAATGGTGACATCCAATAGAGTAACCAACTAAACCAACGGAAGAAGTTCCCTCTAGAAAAGTTGCATAATTCATATTTTAATGTCCAAAACAAAAGGAAATGGAATTCCATGTAATGATACTACAATGTCGGACAACATATATCCTCCTTTTGTGGGTAATATTCACCTTTCACACTCAAACATGAGGACATCATACACAGAACACCTTCAACTTCACTAGCCATCTGAATCATTTCCTGTCATTATCAACAAATCTCCAAAATCATGGTGGGGCAAGTTGTTTCGAACAAGTTTTATATCATTCTAACATTCTCAAACCTACTGTAACATTTGAAATTATTGGGTGGGTGGTCTCGATTCTCGAACCATCAAAATGTGTATGAGCAGTTCATTGGAAAACCCTGAATTCGGTACATTTGGGACCCATCTCAACCATTTAGTAAGCATTGAGGGCCAATTTTCTACTATAGCCATCTATGATCAATCCAACGCCTTTGCCACTGAAATTAATTGACACTACTGAGAATAAATCAGGATTGGTCCTAGAAAACACAGTAAGGCACATTTACGTAGCCACTTTTATATGAAAAAAAAAATTCATGAAAAGTGAAATGGTTAAAAAGTTATATATTTGGTGTGACCACTTTTCTACAAAAAAAAAAACAAGAAAAATAATTTAGATTTTCCTGCGAATATGTGAAAAAGTGTTTCCCATGAAAGAGAATTGGAATGAGTTCTCCGTGGAACTGATTTCCTGCAGTGCTACACTGCTACCATACAAGCATGCCCTAAATATTACTGTTAAGCTACAAGGATCTTAAATATTTGGTTAAGAATGTTAGATGGGACTAACTTTTCTTGTAGACCCATTATCCCTTATGATGGCTTCTCATTCATCCACCTTCCTTGATTAGTATCAAATCAAGTGGGCTCCACAAGTTGTCTTGCATGAAATTCCGTGTGAGACGTCTCTCAATAGAAAATGACCCAAGAATTGAGTGATTAGATTTTTGTTAAAGCAGTACTGATATGAAAAGTAAGACTTAGACATAAACTAAGTTACTTGCACTCGAATTAGATAGATTCAATCCAATGGTCAAGTTGAGAATAAAGGGAAAAAAATGTGAATCAAAGGGGGAGTATGAATTAGAGAATTGTAGCAATGGAATCGGTACTGTAACAAATTGTACAATGATTAGAAGACACCATCTCCCTTGTCCCTTTTATAATCAGTCAACCATTTGAATTATGAGAGAAGGAGATGCTTATGCCTTTGGGTGGGGTCTACATACTAAAATGATATGATAGGAATATTACCCTTTTCAATGGGAGGGCATCCTCACCATTATGTAATATACCATTCATCCTCAATTCGCCATAAGATGAATGTAGGTTCACACACGAAACCTAATTAGGAGATCACTTTTACATAAAATAGAATAGTGTTAATCATGATTAGGTTTTCAGGACCCATCATCCATCAACAACATCTTGAGAACCTAATACCATGTGAACTAGCCTGTGAAGACCACTTGGAGCTACACTTATCATGATCTCAATGAAACAGCTGAAAAAAAAAAATGATCCAAACTAGTACTCCATCTATGGCCCTCAAGTTTAATATTTTTAGAATGCATATATTTATATATATTGGATTTCAATTCAACAGTGAGTATTGAGTAATGGTTCATAGGTGGCTAGGTGGGCCAGATGGTCCAGAAAATATGATGCACAGCAATAAGAACAGGATGATTACAGTTGACCACACCACATATATGGTCAAATGAGATTTGAATCAAATTCACACATCTGCAATCCACTTTGTGAAGATCTAAACCATTCAAAGATGTAATGCCTGTGTACCTATGTGGGTCCATGGTTGATGGGTGAAATCAGCGAATGGTTTGGACTTTTCTTCAAATGATCTGGATCAGAAGCATATTAGCCTGATTTTGAATATAACTTCGATTGGACAGAAAAATTCATATGATTATAGCGGTGGAAACTTCTTATATAATGGAAAGTCCAGATCACTAAAACGTGGGCCCCATTGTTCTCCTTAGCGGAATATTTTAGTTAATCATGATTAATTATTGCTTTAGTCATGTTTTTCTTTAACCTGATGGTCAGTATCACTTTCTTTAATGGAGAAGACATCAAGCCTATAGCTGCTAAGTAGGGTTGTAGGGTGGGGCCAAAATTTTGTCAGGGTTCGGATTGGGACCCCACATGTGTACATTTGATTTAATTATATATAAAGGAATTGGCAATCTCCAGAGATTTTTTTTTTTTACTTTCAAAACTTGAGATCCACCTTTGGTCAACACAATCTGTCACACACCGAACCCCATGATTTCTCACTAGTCTTAATTTCGCTTTGTTTCAGACGTTTTCAGAGTTAGATTTAATTGCAACAAATTTTCAAGAGTATATATAGCCATCATGAGAGGACTTAAAACTAAATGCTAGAATGATTTAATTGGCTTAATAATTCAAGTTTTGCTCATTTATGTTTAAACTTGATCATTGTCGTGCCTCTCATTATTATTATGCATGGAGGTGAGCCCTACTAAAAGGGAGAACCTTTTTAAGAAGAAATGCCTAGGTGGGATAGAGTCACAGGGTATATATTCATGTGAGAGCTATCTGCAATGTTCTAAACTTCTAATGTGCAAGTACCCTATGTTGTGGGCCATCTGACCCTATGATCAAGTCATCCCCCTCACACATATTATTCCTCATGAATTGCCACAATCCCAAATTTGACACTCATCAAGTCATTGCTCGTCATTGGATTATAAATTACAAAAAAAAAAAAAAAATGATGCCTTCCAAAACCATAAAACTTGAGGGCTTTAGATCAAGAGATTAGGATGATCTAATAGGGTTATTATTTTGCATACCCCTAGGTCTCATTTAGATCGATCCACCCCGATCTCTCCCATTACTGGCATCGCCCCCTAACTCACTTGAATAATTCTGCATATATAATATATATGTTACACTTGTAAAATATTCTTATAGATGAGTGCTAAAAACCTCATATGGATTAAAAAAAAAAAAAACGCCTCTTCTAGTTGAACCCAGTATGGTGTATGACAACCATGGATAGAACAATCTAGATGAGATCTGCCTACGTGAAAAATCTCAACTCCATTAGAATATTCTAACCCCTTGATTCATGGTCCAAAACCTTAATGGTTTTAAGGCATCACTTTCTTGTGATTTCAATCCAATGGTGGTTAAAAGTTGGACAGTGTGGCTCCCTTTTAACACTACCAGTTTGACTTTCGGCTTCAATGCTAAAAAAACAAACAAACAGTTTCAAAAACCTGCTTTTTTCCCATATAAATGAAATAACGTGCTTTTTTCAGTTCCACATTGAAATTAAGATAAAATTCGAACTGAGTTAACAGAAACACTCGTTGGTTTTTTATGCTTTCAAAATGTGGTTATACTAATTGGCATTAGGGTGATGATAATCCATCTCATGTGACCAAACAAGTGATTAACAGTTTCCATTCACTGTAGTTTTTGGGTCCTCGCACATCTAGGGTGGGCCCAATTAGACTATCATGAGGGTGCTTCTGCACTTTTGCATATTTGTCACTTATAAATGACTTGGATATACGTTTAGGATGGATTGAATCCGATCATTAGGACCCATTTTCTCACATTGGGCAGAGATTTTTGGACTGAGGGATGACCCAAGATCATTTTCTAGCACATAACTAAGGTGGCCTGGGCTTGAAATCTGAATTTGATGACTGTGGGTGGACCAACCATGGTTTGCCAACGTCACCGTGAGACAGCTTGCCATGCACGAGGCTTCCACATCACTGTACATATAGCCACTTAGAGGATCCCGATTCCACCGTGTGAACCAGTCATTCCTTAATTTACACTCGATCAGTTTCAGTTTCTCTGAGAATCCAAGCGCCATCCAACGTTCAGAGAGGTAGACTCTTTTCACCAAGAACCAATCATCTTCATAAAGACTCTGGAGCATGATTTGAAATTTCGCCCAACACTGAGTCAAGTTGGGCGAGTTGGTCTTGAAATGATGAGGGACAGGCATTCAGTTTGCCCTCATCTTGCTCCGCGAAAGTAGGACAATGGTATAAGGCCCACTTAGGCTGCAGGAACAAATTGGGCCAAGAGGAGTCCACTAGGAATCTGTCAGACTTGGAAGGCAGCTCTTGGGGATTCGACCATGTCATTTAAGCGTTGGCTAACAAAGGATCATTCAGGCTTGATGATTAACACAAGAGGAGAAAACAATCATGGGAAAATATTCACTTGTGGGACATCGCACAAATGGACAGTCATGGGTTTTCTAATCCTATCCGTTTTTTCAGGATTGAAATTCCTATTAATTAAAGGCGCTCATAAAAAATCTCGCACTATAGCCCTGCCAAATTCTTCTAAGACAAAATCATATGTAGAGCATATTAGTTTTGGGATACAACCTCCCAATCTTTTATTAGAGAAATTACATTGAAGGCCCTCTCCCATGCAAGCTCCTTCCACAACTTGCTCTGTAAAGCCCAATGACATTAGTCACAGGTTTTCTGTAGTAACCAATGAAATCCACAAAATATCATTTTACCGAAAAATGAAAAACAAAACCATCTAAGTTGAGAAGAATCCTCCCCAATAGTCTTCCAATGAGTTCCTCATCTAATATATAGATATATAGCATGGATGTCTCTAACACTTGGTTAGGGCTAAGGCTCATAATCATGGACCAAGCCGGCAGGACCCAGCTCTAGTGTAGTCTGAATGGGCTGGATTTTGTCTTTTTTAAGAGGCATCTTGACTTGAATTGGTCCTAGTTTTATAGCCCATTATCTAAATGGTATGGACCAGCGTCTTTTTTTGCTTAAAGCCTGATCAGCCTGGCATATTTTCATATGGACCTGGCCAGACTAACTTCCAGGCCCATAGCCTGGGTTAGTCCTATACATGAGGCCCAATAACTAAATGAGCTAGAATTGAACGAGGTTTGAACCAGCTCAAGATGGCCCATGAACACCCCTTCTGTTGATAAATCTCTTCTGCTAATAGTTCAAAAGCTCTGTTGTGACAGAACAGAAAAGCAATGAAGAAAAACTTCCAAGTTGATAGCCCAAAAATAAAGATAATCACACATGGTAGACATCATCTTGGATTGAATTCATGATGGCAATTACACTACTTTTTATCTATTCCTTTACATTGATTCAGACCCAGCAAACATAAAGGGAAAGTAAAAATGTTGAAAGCCTTATCCTAAAGCAACAACAACATGATATTTATGTTATTTGACAGAGATTATAGAGAGAGCACTTAAAAGTAGCCATGTTCCTACATTTCAATCATCATACCAGTGTGTGTATGGTGGGGTACCCCAGATATGATAGCATACAACTGCTGAGACTCCACCTTCTCCGATCAAATTCCTCAAAACCCACATCAGGGCAGCTACGTCTTCCTTTGAAGAAGATCTTGCAAAAGGGGTGATGGTTTTGAAGCTAGTTTTCTTACTCTAATTAGAATGACCCGTCAACCTCTTGTGTTGTTGGATATTGTTTGTCTTGTTGAACTATATGATACTCCTACAGTGTATGATTCAACATAGACATGCACATCATAACTGGACATACATTGGCCTATTTAACGTTCATCAATCAATCGAAGTCTTAGAATAGTGGATCCTAGTTGATTGGGCCATAGTTGAGGAATCAGTGATCGGATGATCATAACATTCCAAAAGAGATGAGCAACAAGCTAAAGAACCAAAGATCCAATTTCAGTGGCTAGGATGATGGGGTAGGTTGTGTTTCTTTTAGACTGCTCAACAACTATGGTGGGCACACATTTCAGATAGTATGGATGGTCAACTGAGTGACAATGATATTGTGGTATGATTACATATCATCTCAGTTCTTAAGTAGTCTGCAAGAATACATGAAAAATCATCCACCATTGATTGTGTTTATTTTTAATGACCTGAACTCTCTGTCAATCTTGTGGGCGTAGAGAAATAGAATCATGGGGCGGAAGAAGCAGCCCTTATGTTTCAGGATAAGGAAGTCTGCCATACTCCGGTGGACTATGATGGCCATGGACATGCACGCCTCTGTGACCAGTTGGAGGTAGATGTAGCCATAAACTGCCAGCAGCTCAAATTTGACACTCATCGAACTTGTCGAAGCATTCCAGTTGTTCTTTAGGACCAAGGATGATGCATTTGGTGCCCTCCAAATGGTTCTCACAGGAAGTCCTTTTTAATCTCTTAGCCAATGGTTTGCATTCTTCCAACTAGGTCCCACAAGCTTAGGGACAGCACGCCGTCCTAGAAAACGACCCTTTAATAAAGAAAGATTTTTGCTACCATGTTTGGAGACGTGGTTTTGGTCTCTTCAGTTGGTGTTTTCCGTTATAAAATCTGAATTCTGTGTCTCAACCTAAAAGGGTCCCAATACTCTCTCTCTCTCACTATAAAAGAAATTGTCAATGAGGATAAAGATGGATCGGGCATGGTTTGGGTCCTGTAGACACTGCTCCTCTACTAGGAATACTTTTTTCATATGACCCGAATAGTAATTGGTTCGGAATTCGGATCAGCTCATTGATTGTCATTCGCATCTCTTTAGCCCTTCATTCCATCTCATCTTCAAAACATTTCCAACCATCGAAAAATAAATTGAGTACAATATGAGAATCGACCCAGCCCTGGGAAAGTGCCTTCCCAACTTGGGCCCACATCAGGCTGGATTTTGGAAGAAAGCCCGAGGGCTGGAACTGAGACCATTTTCTGGCTAGATAGCTGAATGTTATGGAGGGGGGCATATGTCAGATTTTAGACCTAATGCCAGCCTTCCCTACACAATATATATATTACAGAATAGGTTATAAAGATAAGGAAATGGATGAGGAATCTGCTTAGGGTGCTCATGGGCCATCCAGCCTAACCGCAATCCAAGCCGGTCCACATTGGGATGGAATTGGCTATGTTTCTACGACAGTGGGCTGGACCTGGGCCTAGGATATGAACGTAAGGGTCAATAACTAAGCAGGTAAGCCTTCTAGAAGTGTGGGCACGGCCCAGCACACCCTGTCCATGAACATAACTAGGCTTCCTTTCAGTCCCAAAAGCTGGATGCAGGCCACAGTATTAGGCCCAACATTAAACGGGCTTGGCATGAAGCAGCTTGGGTATCGCCCACCTAAGAAGACCTTACCTTTTTAATATATCTCATTATCCTGATATATTATAAATTTGTGGCCCACTTGATTAATTGACCCAACTGAATTATGTGTGCGATGCGGGCACATGTAGCCTCATATCAACATCTTCATATCAACTCATGACTACATTTTTGGCCAGGATTAGGATGGCCTGGTAAACCAAGTCTAGGCCCATTAATTCCTGCCCTATTGGTCAGTTCCAGTCCAGCACAAAAGGCATCAATAATAAGGATGTAAACAGGTCAGTTCCAGTCCAGATCCATGGTCACTCGGAACCAAAACCGTTAATGAGAAGATGGAATCGGAACTGATTCCGTAAATGGAACGGGTCCGGGTCAATTAGTTTTTAGGAGGAATTCTAAAAAAATGAGGTAATATGTCAGGTCGCTGGTGATCCACGAGTCAGAACCAAAGAGGAGTCAGACCCAGACCCGTTTAAGCCACGGGTATAAAAATGATCCAGACCTGACCCGAACTCATTTACTTATTAGGACCTAAACAAGGACTCAAACCCAATTTTTAACATAGCGAAACCTTCAAATAATTAGAGAATTAGAGACCCATTTACATCACTAATCAATAAAGAAGTTGACAAAGTCGGAAAAAGAATAGGCCTCAAGTTCGACATGACAATCTAGCCAAGCTACAGAAACTTTGGATAATCATATGAAGAGGACAATGACAATCGTCAAAACTCGTGAACTTTCCATCTGTACTATAGCACTCTAATGTTGGCTGCGCCAAACATTCTCGATCACTAGACTTGCTCTTTTGTGCAGACCCACCAACGCTATGAATGTTTGGTAATTGGGTTCACACATCTCTAATGTGATGGTAAGAAGGTTTTTTTTTTTTTTTTTTTATGACCCTAGACTAGTGGATTATGACTTAATATAGCCCACACAAGTGAGAAGATGAAGCTAACACAATAACACAATGAGAATAAGAGCTTACACAAGTGGAAAGAAGAAGACAACATACATATATACCAAATGTAGCATAGGCAGGGATCGATGATAAGAATCTATCATCCAATGTGAATTCCAAAGTCCACTAAGACAGCTATAAGAAGCACCAGTACTCTGGTCTGCCATATGGGTCAACATATTGAAGTGAGAAATCAAAGGTTGACGTAGTCAATACTCTCGGTCAATGTTGATGCACAAGGGTATATTGCCAAAAGACCAAACCGGTTGAACTAAAATTTTACAGATGGTAGCAATGGGCGAGGTCTGGTTGACACTATATATATAGACGACTTTATACATGCCCAATTCGTAACTGACCATTTATTTAATCAGGTTTGTCTTCTGGTAATTAAGCAAAAAGATGCAATATCATTAAATAAAGAAAACCAAGTGGACAAAGAATAGACCAAAAAAAAAATCGAACTAAAGCCTAGAGTTCAAACAGCTAGAACTCCATTGATCAAGATATTGATCGACTGGTGCATTCAATGTTTCTATGGATGAGCTCAAAAGAAACGGACTTGGACCGAACTTGCACCATTTAATAAATCATGTTGAAACCAGTAATGGCTTGTATTTTAATGCAAACAATTTGGCTTTTTTTTTTTTTTGGCATGGAATTGAATACATATGGACTCATAGTCAAATAAGCTCTAACAAAACATTGAGGGGTGAAATATATAAGGTGGAGAAGCAGATGTGACCATAACTATTTTAAGATTTGATTCACTGGAGTGATGGTTAGACTTTCATTTCTCAGCTCTCCTTATTAATTTCTCATTGAGGGGGAGATTATTTTATAATCATTTTTTGTTGTTCGTTTTATGTTCTTCAGTTTTAACCAATATGATGATGCCAAAATAGGGTTTCGGGCACCACCGGTCAAGTAATAAATGTAGTAAATGTAATAATTAAAGAAGAGAGAGAATGGATTATAGTGGTTCGGTCAAAATGACCTACGTCCACTGCTGAAAGGCAGAGATTGCCTGTGGTGTTTTACTTTCTCAATAATTTCGGGTTACAAACTAGAGGAATACAAGAGTAGAAGTGAATAGGAAGATCTTCCCTTTTCCCCAAGCGCTGGTGGGGCTCCTCGATTTATAGTCCTCCCCTAACAGATGGGGACGACTCTTCAGCAACGTTTGCCCTTGGAGCCCTCGAACTACCCTCGCGCAGGACGAGGCATGTGAGGAACTGCCCTCACGCTGGACGAGGCAGGTGAGATATTTCTCCGCAGGATCTGGTAGGAGTGGAACTGCTTCCGGAGCAACGTGGCTGCCCTGACTTGATCTCTTCGTGGGCTTAAACTTGAGATTCAGTGGATGAATTTGGACCTGGACTTATCACGGACTGAGTCATTTGGGCCTGACTCATCATAATCTTTATAAATAATATAAGTAAATTCATAAGAACTAGTTGCATG
Organism: Litsea cubeba; assembly: GCA_012931725.1. Classification (NCBI taxonomy): domain Eukaryota; kingdom Viridiplantae; phylum Streptophyta; class Magnoliopsida; order Laurales; family Lauraceae; genus Litsea; species Litsea cubeba. The sequence goes on from CM022944.1 coordinate 130,564,055, forward strand.
AAACAAATGGACCCATATGGTTAATCATCACTTTAAAAGGTTAGGCGTTTTAATCTTATCTGATGAAGCGAATCCAATGATGAGTGATCTGTTTGACACCAAAACCGTAGAAATCTGTAAGAAAGGGAGATCATCAAAGGGTCAAGATCCATCCACATGCACACAACACACAAACACACACACACACACAAAAAAAAAAAAATCGCACCCATAATTATCCCCTCCAGACAGATCTCTCAGAAATATAATCAATCCAAACCGAGCTCAAATGTCAAACAATCAACACCAACCTTAGAATTACAAAGTCGAGTTCGAGAAATGTCGGATTCAACCCAAACCCAACTTTTATAATAATTGAGTCAGAGCATATTAACCCGAACCCAACTCAAAAATAAAAGGGCCCACCCAAACCCCTGAATTAGAAGGTCAGGTTCAAGTTGGGTTGGCCGGTCGGCTCTATTTTTGTCACCCTTGGATTCTTTTATAGTTACATACTTAAAAAGAGATACTATAATAGAATATACTCAGAAACGTCAAGGCAACTGCATTGAACAAGAGAGCTAGACGCGCGTTCTTGGTCTTTTCTACTGGAGAAATAGAGGCTTTCTTTGTTGCTTCCTTCCCTTTGAACTGACAATGACAATGATATATGTATTGCTTGCTATAAATTAAGGGTTCCTTCAAAGCACTCTCTCCAAACACAAGGCTTGAATCAGAGGAGACGAGAAGAAGAAATGTGTTACGCGGTTAAGTGTTCGACTTGTGGTAAAACCACATGGGGTGGGTGTGGGCAGCACGTCGCATCGGTTTACCGGCAGATTCGGCAAGGCCAACACTGCCTTTGCCGGGAATGGCCCGGCGTGAAGGTCGGCAGCAGCGAGCCATCGACCGGCGAAGACGCTGATGGATCCAATGTGCAGAGATCTGTTTCTCGTTGCACCATACTCTAATTATCTAATTCCATGATATAAAACTACAATAGTGTTTACAGGTGTTTCTGAATTGGTTTTGTGTTCTGGGTGTGTTTGTTTTAAGAGAATTCAACAAAAAGATATGTCTGGTTTCATGAATTGATGTCTTGTTTTTACTGAATTCTAGCAGAAATGAGAAAGGGAGCTCTTGTGTATTATGTTTGGAACTCGTAATACCATATCTTTGTTACAGTTTTGGACATGGGAACTGAAGGCAACTTATTAGCCTATTGGACATGGGTAGCAATGGGTTGGATAGGATAGGATTGAGTAGCCCTTTTACTCACGGCCCAGCCATGCCACAGGCCTTGCCGTGCTGGTTGGTGGCAGGGCCTGGCCCAGCACGGCCCATAGGCACGGCTACAGGCTAAAAGTATTTTTGGCCTGTTGGATTAATCAACATGTAAAAGAGAGATCTAAGCGGTTGTAACAATGAAAATAAGCTAATATTTATAGGACTTTTCATGAAAACTATTCTATAAACAAAAGACAAACAAGATTTTTTTTTTTTAATTTCTTAGAGCATGTACTCTTAGGGGCTGTGCCCGAGCCTGGCTGGGCCATGCAGTGCTTGCCCACGAGCTTGGGTACCCAGGCCCAGCACAGCCTGGGCTGGAACAGGCTATATATATTTAAATAGAAAAGCCTAAAATAATCCGGAAAGAAGAATGATGTCTGTGATAGGACTAGAATTGATGAGTCCGAGCAGATACCTCAATGGGCCCAAATGAAAAAACTCGGGTCTGCATCGAAGTTTAGGCCCAATGAGTTTGGTCCAAGTTCAGGGATTAAAACCCGACAAAATCAAATACTATGATGATGGATCAACTAAACTCAGATATTGTATACTAACACCATGCAAAACGGATGGCCACGACTGTTCACTGCATATTGGACACCATCAAGATACTTGTAGGGTTGAAAATTGAAAATGGACTACATATATATGCAATGCTGGTCGATTAGTCATTAAGACCAATATTTAGGCTGAAGCTTAATCTATAAAACAAAAGGCCCGTTATAGGCTGCACCGGGCCATCTAGTTGGATAGCCCATCCAGACCCATTCAGTTATCAGGTTAAAACAAATCAGGGCCCAGTCCATGGGTTAAAAACTATGCCCAAAATTAAGTTTGACTTGGACTGAGCCCATGCTGGACACTTTCCTGGGTTGGAATACATGATACAGAGGAGGGGCCCTGTAATAAAGTACATTTTTAGTGGAAGTACTGATACCCAGAAATATACTCTCTATTTCCTCTAAGTCAACCAGTTAAAACAACTTCCAATTAAGAACCATTGAATGGATGATTCCTGCTTATCATCCTAGGACTCTGATCCAAAACTATCAAAAGAGACATGGGTCTATGATTTTGGGTCCACACTTAGGAACCTATTATAGGTACTAGGCATGGTGCCAGATCCTCGGTCCCAGCTATTACAGAGAACTATGTAACACTTTTTAATATTCAAACCTAGAGCTCATATTGAGATAATCCAGATGTTTCAATTTAATTCTCATGCCCTCCACTCACATGCAAACACATCCTCATGTTTCAGTTAAAAAGGGCTCCGTCTGATTAAACACCATGATAAAACATGACAAGACTTGATGGAGACGGGATCCGGCCCCTATTTCATACAAACATGGAGATACTGTTTTATTCAATCCATAGTCGTTAACTTCGTAAATTCTTATACAAGCTAATTCACCATCTCAATTGCTTTCTTGAAATAAAAAAAAAAATTTAAGGAAGAGGTTTTACAAAGTTGCGAATGTAGATTGGATTGGATGAACCGTATCTCCCTCTTTCTACGAAATAGGAGATCCGGACTTGACTTGATGTGGCATTGTGGGTGACGTGATTATCGCATTTCAGTGATTGTGCTCGGTGATACAGTGGGACCCACCCACTCCTTTCGAGCTCAAACTTAAGGATATATGATTAGAACTGATTAGATTTATGGCCACAAAATGTAGCTCCAAATCCAACCTCTAGTGCCAGTTCATGGAGAGATAGGAGTGAGAAAAACCAGCACTCACTGAAGGTGGGCCCAAGTGGGCCCCATGGGACTGTGCTAGGGAAGATTCTCCCTCCAATCCAATGGGCCCCAAAAAAAAAGTAGTGGGCCCCACCAAGTTAGTTCGCCATCTATATTACTAAAGGGATGTACTCTTCCTCACATAAAGAGACGTGGCGCAACCTCAAACCTTTTGCAATACCATTTTCGGAGTTGCCCTTATCCCTAAAATCTCTATATCTATTACACACTCAAAAGACCCAAAATCTCTCATTGAAGAATCATCTTCCACTCAAAAGTCTAAAATCTCTCCATGAGATCCCTAAATAAGCCAACACACCAGATGTGCTACATTTATATCAATCAATTCATGGGTCCCGGCCCGTATCATTTGATTTTATGGACGGTTAGAATAAAGATGGTAGACCCCATTCATCAGGGTCCTACTTAAAAATATTTGGTCAATTTTTTAGGTCTATGATCATTTGATCCTTTGATCTTTTTAATTCAATTCATGGGTCCCATCCCGCATAATATGATTTTATGGATGGTTAGAATAGAGATGGTGGACCCCATTCATCTGGGGGGTTCCACTTAAATAGGTTGGGTTTGGTCAATTTGTGAGGTTTATGATCATTTGATCATTTGACCTTTATCAAGCAATTCATGGGTCCCAGCCCGCATCATATGATTTTATGAACGGTTAGAATATAGATGGTGGACTCCATTCATCTTTGGGGTCCCACTTAAATAAATTAGGTTTGGTCAATTTATGAGGTCTATGATCATTTGATCTTTATCAATCAATTCATGGGTCCAGGCCCGCATCATATGATTTTATGGACGGTTAGAATAGAGATGGTGGACCCCATTCATCTGGGTCTCACTTAAAAATATTTGGTCAATTTGTTAGGTCTACGATCATTTGATCCTTTGATCTTTTTAAATCAATTCATGGGTCCCATCCCGCATAATATGGTTTTATTGACGGTTAGAATAGAGATTGTGGACCCTATTCATCTGGGGGTTTCCACTTAAATAGGTTAGGTTTGGTCAATTTGTAAGGTCTATGATCATTTGATCATTTGATATTTATTAAGCAATTCATGGGTCCCAGCCCGCATCATATGATTTTATAGACGGTTAGAATATAGATGGTGGACCCCATTCATCTTGGGGGTCCCACTTAAACAGGTTAGGTTTGGTCAATTTGAGAGGTCTATGATCATTTGATCTTTATCAATCAATTCATGGGTCCCGGCCCGCTTCATTTGATTTGATGGATGGTTAGAATAAAGATGGTGGGCCCCATTCATCTGGGTCCCACTTAAAAATATTTGGTCAATTTGTTAGGTCTACGATCATTTGATCCTTTGATCTTTCTTAATCAAATTATGGGTCCCATCCCGCATAATATGGTTTTATAGACGGTTAGAATAGAGATGGTGGAGCCCATTCATGGGGGGGGGTTCCACTTAAATAGGTTAGGTTTGGTCAATTTGCGAGGTTTATGATCATTTGATCCTTTGATCTTTATCAAGCAATTCATGGGTCCCAGCCCGCATCATATGGTTTTATGGACGGATAGAATATAGATGGTGGACCCCATTCATCTTGGGGGTCCCACTTAAATAGGTTTGGTTTGGTTAATTTGAGAGGTCTATGATTATTTGATCTTTATCAATCAATTCATGGGTTTCGGCCCGCTTCATTTGATTTGATAGACGGTTAGAATAAAGAGGGTGGACCCCATTCATCTGGGTCCCACTTAAAAATATTTGGTCAATTTGTTAGGTCTATGATCATTTGATCCTTTGGTTTTTCTTAATCAATTCATGGGTCCAATCACGCATAATATGATTTTATGGACGGTTAGTATAGAGATGGTGGACCTATTCATCTGGGGGGTTCCACTTAAATAGGTCAGGTTTGGTCAATTTGTGAGGTCTATGATCATTTGATCATTTGATCTTTATCAAGCAATTCATGGGTCCCAGCCTGCATCATATGGTTTTATGGACGGTTAGAATATATATGGTGGAGGACCCCATTCATCTTGGGGGTCCCACTTAAATAGGTTAGGTTTGGTCAATTTGAGAGGTCTATGATCGTTTGATCTTTATCAATCAATTCATGGGTCCCAGCCCGCTTCATTTGATTTTATGGACGGTTAGAATAGAGATGATGGACCCCATTCATCTTGGGGGTCCCACTTAAATAGTTTTGTTTTAGTCAATTTGAGAGGTCTATAATCATTTGATTTTTATCAATCAATTCATGGGTTTCGGCCCGCTTCATTTGATTTGATAGACGGTTAGAATAAAGATGGTGGACCCCATTCATCTGGGTCCCACTTAAAAATATTTGGTCAATTTGTTAGGTCTACGATCATTTGATCCTTTGATTTTTCTTAATCAATTCATGGGTCCCATCACGCATAATATGATTTTATGGACGGTTAGTATAGAGATGGTGGACCTATTCATCTGGGGGTTTCCACTTAAATAGGTCAGGTTTGGTCAATTTGTGAGGTCTATGATCATTTGATCATTTGATCTTTATCAAGCAATTCATGGGTCCCAGCCTGCATCATATGGTTTTATGGACGGTTAGAATATATATGGTGGACCCATTCATCTTGGGGGTCCCACTTAAATATGTTAGGTTTGGTCAATTTGAGAGGTCTATGATCATTTGATCATTTGATCTTTATCAATCAATTCATGGGTCCCGGCCCGCTTCATTTGATTTTATGGACGGTTAGAATAGAGATAATGGACCCCATTCATCTTGGTCCCACTTAAATATATATTAGGTCAATTTGTTAGATCTATGATCATTTGATCTTTCTTAATCAATTCATGCCTCACTTAAAGAATAAAACATTTGGAAAAAAACATAAAGATCAAATTAGCAACAAAAAAAAAAGAATTACAAGTTTACTAATTAATAAATTTATTAAAAATAATTCATATCAATTTGTGCATTTGGTGATTTCGTGGTCCGTGCATAGCACATGGTTTTGCTAGTTAGCACTAAATAGAAAGCTAATAATATTTTGACGGTCATGCCACGTGGTCTCATTTCTTTAAAAAACCCGAGTCAAATCCCTCCTCTCTTCCTTCTTCACTACTCCCCCCGCCTCCAACGCTCTCTCATTCCCTTTTCTCTCTCCCCGATTCGAAAGCCGTCTTCGGCTTCTGCTGTTTTAGCTTCCAGTACTGAACAGCAGCAGAAAACAGGAGAAAAGGTAAGATTTTGCCCTAAAATTTCAGTTCATTTTGCTCGAAAACCTACGATTTGATCCGTTTTTGTATGAAACTAACCTAAAGTTGTCTTCTTTTTTGTTTGAAACCCTTCGATTTGATGTTTTTCCTTTAAGAAACTGCTGGTATAAGGCCTCATATCTATCTTTATCTGTTGTCGCTATTGATGAAATTAGCACTCGAAACACTTCAATTTGATGAATTTCTACGAGAAACTGCTTGTATAAGGCCTCAAATCTATCGCTCCTAGGTTTTGATGCTTTTTTTCTTTCTTTCTCTTGGAGTTTGGATCTGATGAGATTTTTGCGATCTTTAAGAAACATCTGTTTTTCTCTCTCACGCGCGCGTTGTTTTGATTGATATGTGTTTGTTTTTGGGGGACTTAGAACTGTAGCATCGAGATAGTTTTTTTTTTTTTTTTAATCCATTTCTATAAGAAACTGCTTATATAAGGTCTGAAATCTATAGTTCCTAGCTTTTGATGCTTTTTTTTTTTCTCTCGGAGTTTGGATTTGATGAGGTTTTAGTGATCTTTGAGTAATTTCTGTTATTCTCTCTCACGCCAGCTGTTAGTATTAGAATAGGGGTTCGTTTGATCGATTTGAAAATTCTGTTTCGGAGTTAGAACTGTTCGAATTTAGCATCAAGATTGTTTGGTATAATATAGTGTGTTTATGCAGAAGAGATTCTTAAAGAATGTGTTTTTGCTATTGGTTTTTTTTTTTTTTCTTGCAAAGTCACACTTGTCACATTGTGAAGTTGTTATATTTCTGGGTGTCAATGTGTCATTCTCAATCAATTCACTCGTGTTAATAAGAGGAATTGGCAAAGCGTATGGGAGTATCTTTCTTGGTATGGTAAAAAACTACAAAAGTTTAAACTTTTTTATTATTATTTTTCCTTTGATTTAAGTGTCCCTAAGTTTGCTCTAAAACTTGCACCTATAATTCCTTTTTCATTGACATGGATAATATCTTTTCCATTACAAAGGAGAATTTTGACAAGATAAACTGCATAAAAATGAGACTCTGCTATTTCATTTTCTCAAGAAAACTACCCTTTTGGATGGTTGCACTTTAACAGCAAACAGTTGCAAGATATTTCTTTCTCAATTGAACCTTACTTTTAGTCATGTTTTGCATGACACGAATAATATGGCGGATGCTCTTGATGAGGAAGGAGTCTTTTGGTCATGCACCTCTTTTGATGTTTAATTCTTTTCGTTGATATCTTTTGTTGTAGTTGTTCGTGTATTTTATTGGTTGTATCGCTGTTTTTTTTTTTTTTTCCTTCCTTTTTTTCAATAAAATTTACTGTTATTAAACTAATAGGTTGAGTGAGCTTCTTTTTTAGTAACCTGGAAGCCGGGAATTGCACTTAAGGCGAAACTTGGAATTGGGGCTTGGGCTTAGCTTCATGAAACTCTGGCTGGGCTTTGTCTAGGACGATTCTCAGCTCAGCCGCCCCGCCTTAGATGCTTCCTTATATGATTTGGTAATATAAACTTATGTTACCAGCTACATCAGTAATACTTTTAAATTGTAATAATGATTAGTTCTGGAGTTCATGATGATATGTTCAATTTTTATAATGTGGATGAGCAATATCGAAAATTGCAATTGGTAATTTTGGTTACATTTTGTATTATTTGTTTTCCTATGTATGTATTTTTTACATTTTGTTACATTGTTAATTCGTTAATTATCACAACAGACGCCATGTCTTATTGGCTTACTGGAGATCTAAGTATTTGCGGCTTTGATAATTTGCAGACTAGTTGAAATTTGAAACATAGCCTCGGACAAAGCCTAATCCAATTTATTTTCTATCATATAAATGCACAGCTTACCACTTTAATGTTATGGCTTTCCAATTGGGAATATACTAAATCATTTTCATATCTTCCAAAATGCCAAATCTCAGAGGTAATATTGTAGGAGTGGCTGAATTCTAATATGTTTGATGTTGTGGCAGGTGTGAGTGACGTGACGCTGTGAATGGTGCTGAGAAACTGGGTGGTTGAGAAACATTAGACTACACACAAGAGAGTGCACCATATTTAGTAATCTCACACTGAATTGTTGAGCCTTTTCCTTTGAGTGTGAACCATTAGCCATTTTCTGCAACCATACATGTCAAACAGTTAGAAACAGAATCATCTGAATTGCTGATTTTTCTGTGGGGTTATCCATGGGGCAGCCCCTGTCTAGTCTTGTTCCACCACATCTCAAGTAGAACAACTTTGACTCTTGATGAACATGGTACTGATCGTCTATTGGTAATATGAGCCTCACAGAACTTAAAGATGCATCCAAGAAGCTCTTTAAGCATCAAAAGTGAAAAACCAAGAAAGCAACAGAAGCTTACAAACTCTGGCAAAATGGCAAAAGATGCCACATGTTTCTTTAAATACCTCAATCAAAACCCCTCATCATACTTCCAGTTCAGAAACTTCCCTTTCCACTTGCCTTTGATTTTCACTTTCCCCATTTTTCATTTTCAGAGATAGCAAAATGACCATGGAACCTGTTTTCTCAAATGGTCACAATGCTCCGGCCTCTTATTATCTTGAAAAGACTTCCTGCATGGGTTTCTCAAAATTCAATTTTCTCTTCTATTTCATGCACTGCTCATATCCAAATTTCTTCAGAAAACAATCACAATCCACCAAATTCCTCCCAGTTTGAAGCCACCATGCAGTTTCTGGAGAAAAACCCATACCCTGATAAACTAGTCTCGGTTTTAGATTTTACCAGTGATTTGAACTCAGCGATTAATATCTTCAAATGGGCTTCTGTCAAAAACCCATTTTTCCGGACCCTGGAGACGTATTCTCAAATGATATTGAAGCTGGGCCTGGCAGGAAATCTTATAGAAATGGAGGTTTTCATGCATGAGATGATAAAGGTGGTGCGTCCAACAGAAGAAGCTTTTGCTTTCTTGGTCAGATCATTTTGTAAAGTCATAGGATTAGAGAAGCTTTACGAGTTTTCGAGATTATGATTGATGCAAATTGCAAGCCGTCAATCTCAATGTGTAATGTTCTTCTGAGTGCAATCATTGAGCAAAAGATTGATTTTCAGTCTGTCATGTTGTTTATAAGGAAATGGTGAAAGCGGGCATTGTTCCGAGCATTGAGACCTTGAATTATCTTATAGAAGTTCTGTGCAAGACAGATCGGATAGATACTGCATTGGACCAGTTTCGCAGATTGAAGAATAAGGGGTGCAGTCCAAATTGTGCTACGTTTAAGTTGATCATTGGTGGTCTTTCCTGAGAATCAGGCTAATGAAATGATTGAGATTTTGAATGAGATGTTTGAGATTGGTTGTAGACCAGATCGTGTTTTTTATAATAATGTTATACCTTTGATTTGTAGGATTAATAGATTGGATGAGGGAATCGAGCTGTTCAAAATGATGAGAGCTTCTGGTCATTTGCCGGATTTGGAAGTATATGAGGCTCTGATTGGGTGTTTTTGCAAAAATTTACAATTGGATAACGCTATTAAGCTTCTTTCAGATATGATGGAAACTAGTTTAACTCCTGCATCAAATATTTATGTGAATATCGTGAATGGCGTTTTGTGAATTAGGTCAATTGAATGAAGCTATGATCTTTTGGATGAGAAGTCTGTTTCGGACACTACCCCTTACAATATGTTTGCTTGAAGGTTATTGCCGTGTGGGTAGAATTCACGAGGCATATGTTTTGCTCAGGAAGATGGTTGAGAAGTTCTTATGCAACAAGACTTCTTGGAACGTCCTCATTAGAGGGCTTTGTGAGAGGGGGAAGACTAGCTATGCTTTTGAAGTATTTGACAGGATGATTGCTGCTTCTTATATGCCTGATGATGCGACTTATTCTGCTCTCATCTCTGGCCATTGTAAAATGAGACAGTATGAGGATGCTTTCAAGCTTTTCAGTCAGGGCACGTACGGAATATTGGTGTTTAAATCGGTTTCTTATGCTGAACTTGTTGATGGCCTTTGTCATTCGGAGAAGATTCAAGAGGCAGTCGAAGTTTTTTATTATATGTCCAGTAAGAGAAGCAGTCTTAGTGCTCCCTCATTCAAACTACTGATAGATAGGATTTGTCTAATGGGAAAAGTAGATGAAGCCATCAGATTACGGTCCTTTGCATTTTATAGTGGCACTCCATCATGTCCTGCCACATACACTACAATTATGCAAGCCCTATGCAAGTTAAACAGGGCAAAAGACATATTGGTGCTGCTCTCACAATGTTGTTAGAAGGCTGTGCTTTTGGGATGCAAAAGCATACTGTGTTCTGATACATGGCTTGTGTACCGAGAATATGACAAATGATGCTTCTCTATTGTTCGGTGAAATGGTTAGTGATGGTTTGTTCCTGATCGAGAAACACTAAATACAACTACTATCTTGTCTGGCAAACCAGTCTCAATTGCATTCAGTAACAAATAGCTTAGAGAAATCATTCCTAGAGAGGGATCTCTTAGCTCCATGATGTTTAACTTGGTGATCATTGGCCTTTGGAAAGAGGGTTATAACATGAAGCTTCAAAGTTCTTGGACCAGATGTTAGAAAAGGGATGGGTGCCAGATGCTGTTTACTCATGGTTTGCTGTTGGAAATGCCACTAATATGGATGTAGTAGTGAAAGAATTTGAATATTTGGATGGTTATGATAAAGTGAGCAGCATATTGGCTGAGGGGCTGGAGTAATTGATTGGGCTCATGCTTGGGCGACGGCATAGAAGTATGACAGTGTGGTGGTATTGTTGCATTGGTTGGTTTTCCTTCAGCTTACAGAGGGTGTTTTGAGAAAATGGCTATTGTTGCATTGATACCCGAATCAGATGAACAGTATCATCGCCATCAAAACCTTGTCCCAATCATCAAAACCTTGTCCAATCATGTTGGAATCATGTTGGAGTCAGCTATATGAGTCCTGTTTTCTAGAACACCAATATATGGGGGGGGGGGGGGGGGGGGGGGGGGGGGGGGGGGGGGGGGGGTTGGGGGTGGGTTTTGAACCTTAAAAAAAAAAAAGGCACAGAAAGGAAAAGGACTGCATATTTTCAATGTTTCAGCGCTATCAACGCTCACTCTCAGCTATAAGAGACATTCACCTGATGTTATTTTAATTTACATTTTGAATGTTTTGAAGTTCCTATTAACGCTACAACATGAATAATTTAGCATATGTTAGAAAAGAACTATGAGGTAGGCTTTTCATTGATTTTAACGATTTCAATAATTTTATTTGATTGTTCAACTGTTATGTCATGGTCGAAACTTGAAATAGATAGAATCAATCGTCGCCACCGATTTGGAAGTAGAATATTCAATCAAGTGGTTTGCCCTTCCAATTCAGTTTTCAGAACATTGCTTTACCTTGGCCGCACAAGAAAACCTTTTATAATTGCATCATAGCATTTCCAACATCAATCCAAGCACTACAAAGCTCCAAACTTGTGGAAAATTGCACACCCATTTCATGAAAGAGTGGTGCTATTGGCACCACACTTTCTGCTCTTCCCACCGCGAAAAAAAAAAAAAAAAACCTTTTCCTAAACTACCCCTCCCCCTTTTTTCCCTCCTCCTCTTCCCCTCCTCCTCCTCCTCCCTCAACCCACCCTTCCTCTCCCAGCCTCCACCCTTCCTCTCCCAGCCTCCCCCACCCACCACCCACCCCCCCCCCCCCACAGTCGCCGGCGGGGAGGGAGCCGGCCGGCAGCCGGCTGGCCTCCCTCCCCTTTCCCTCTCTCCCTCTTTCTCCCTCTCTCCCTCTTCTTTCCCTCTCTCCCTCTTCTTTCCCTCTTCTCCCTCTCCCTCCCTCTCCTTCCCTCCCCTACTCTTCTTCTCCCTCCCCCTCCCTCCCCCCAGTCGCCGGCGGGGAGGGAGCCCCGGCCGGCTGGCCTCCCTCCCCTCTCTCCCTCTCCCCTTTCTTCTCTCTCCCTCTTCTTTCCCTCTTCTTCCTCTCTCCCTCCCTCTCCTTCCCTCCCCTACTTCTTCTCCCTCCCCCTCCCCCTCCCCCTCCCAGTCGCCGGCCGGGGGGGGAGATCGGGCTGCAGCAGGGCGCTGCAGCAGGCGACCTGCTGCAGCCCGATCTCCCCCCCCCCGGCCGGCGACTGGGAGGGAGGGGGAGGGGGAGGGAGAAGAAAGTAAGGGAGGGAAGGAGAGGGAGGGAGAGAGGGAGAAGAGGGAAAGAAGAGGGAGAGAGGAAGAAAGAGGGAGAGGGGAGAGGGGAGGGGAGGCCAGCCGGCTGGGGGCTTCCGCCGCCGGCTGCCGGCCGATCTCCTCCCCGCCGGCGACTGGAGGGGGAGGAGGGGAGGGGGAGGGGAGGGATGAGGGTGGAGGCTGGGAGAGGGAGGAAGGAGGAAGGAGGAGGGAGGAGGAGGAAGGGAAGGAGAGGGAGGAAGGGAGTTTAGGAAATTTTTTTTTTTTGTCTTGTAGTGCGGTGGGAAGAGTAGAAAGTGTGGTGCCAATAGCACCACTCTTCATGAAAAGGGAACAATTGTACCAAAATCAACCGACTTGAAAAACCCAAAAGTCACTGCTAGCATTTCTATTCATACACCACCAATGCAAATAGAATTAGAAAAAGTTATACACCCAAGGTCCCAATTCCCAAATCAATGATTCTGTAATGTTCCAAATCAATGCCATAACAGAACACTCGTTACAGGAAAAAAAGAAGAATTTCCCAAAACCAACCTAACTAAATCAGCAAAACCAACCTAACTAAATCAGCAAAACATCAAAGCTAGCACTTCTATTCATAGCTCACCAATTGCATCAAAACTAGTGAAACCCATCAATACAAACAATACAAGATAGCAAATCAGTGCAAAAACAGCCAGGTATTTGTTTGTAAGATCGAAAGCAGCAGTGAGGTCAAGAAGACGAGCTAGGGTTCCAAAAGAGAGGGATTTTCGAAGACATCCTCACATGAACTGTAATGACAGAACAAAGGAAAAACGGAACGCTTATCTCTTGAGAAACTTGGGAGATTTCTCTCTCTATATATATATATTTTTTTTTTTTTCAAATGGAAAGAAGGGAGGAGAGGAGATCGCAGGAGCAGAAATGGGGGAAGAGATCTATAGAGAGCTACGCGGCCGCTCGTGATGCCGCCAGTGTGAGAGCTTGGCGGGATAGAGATTTTGTGGTTGAAAACGGCTTCAAGTTGCAATGCATAGAGATATTTTCATACGATCCGAGATCGACGAAAGAGGGAGCGCAGTAGCGAGAGAGAGATATCTCGACAAGAGAGGGAGAGATGAAACCTTTGCACGATTAGGTTTGTGATGGAGATGAAAGGGGGAAATGAAAAGAGGGAAATGTTTTGATTTCGTTTTTCGTTTGCTTTATGTTAACTGGCGCCGACTCCCACACACGAGGCTATCGCACGCTGCAGCTTATGGTAATTTCAGCTGCAGCTCAAGAGAGCCCGCATATTTTATATATATATATATATATATATATATGAGCAAGGTTCTCCTAAACTTAAGCTTATGATATGATTCCATAAGCTAACGCTTCTAGGGCCCATCCTTGATCCATCCAAATGGACCAAACACACGACTCCCTTAAATTGCACAAGCCCACCAACTTTTGGTCAAATCCGAATTTATTAAACCGTTGGATCGATTATGTACCAATTCGAATAGACCGTTGGCCATTAAACTTTTAGTGCCCAGATGGAGATGATAGAAACCACGATTTGGGTTGATTTTTTGTATGAAGGAGGGTCACAGGGAGTCCTTGAAATCCCCCCCCCCCCCCCCCCCCACCCCATCCCCATATGGGTCCCCAAGTGGGCCCCACTACGTAATTGAGCTTACTTCAACTTACCTTATCTTAAGCTTCAGCTTAGGAGAGCTGGCCCCTATATATATATATATATGAAAAATATTCAAGTGAGAACTAGTTCTCACCTATTATATGAGAACTTTTTTGTGGGGCCCAATTAGCAAGCCATCCAAACCTAGCAACCAATAAGGAACCTCCTAATAGTCACTAATCCCAAAGATGGGCACACGTCCAAATGGACTGAACCGTTTGATCGAGGGTGGAATATTTTTTTGAATAGGAAGTCATTAAACTTGTGAGCCACGGATGAAAGGATTAGGGGCATGAGTTTGGGGTCAAACTTGATACTTGGGGTAGTCTCACATAGATCTTTCCAACCCCCCCCCCCCCCCCCCCCCCCCCCCGGGGTCTCATCCCCAAATGGGGCCCACAATTGGGCCCCACGAAAAAGTTCTTACATAAAATGTGAAAATAGTTTCCACCTGATTATTACCCTATATATATATATAACCAAAGATTTACACCAGCCATTAACCTGATGCAGCCCTTCTTTTATCCGGGGGTTATGAAGGCATGATGCGTTGAGGGTGGAGATTGCAAGGGCCTTTTAAGTAAGGTCGAAAGACAAAGGCTTGTTAAGGGATGGAGAAAACAAAAAGGAAGCCCTCCTATATTAATTAACATTTAATTGATTTGAATGAACTTGCTAAATTCAAAAGCCCTCCTGTATCTAACTTGTTGTAGTCATTATTGTTTTCAAAGTCTTATTCCAACTATGTTTTGGTCGGCTACATGAATTTTGTTTAGTAAATTCCTTGGACTGGTCGCACGCCTTCTGCAGTTCATGGCACCTCATTGACTCCTCCACACGCAGCCTATGCAATGCAAGGACCCAAAAAGAAAGTATATATTCAAGAGATGAATATCCATTTTAAATAAATGAAGAAAAATAGAAATGATGTGATGAATGCATCAAACAAGAGTTTGATAAATTTTTCACAAATCACATAATGAAGTGTGTTCAATCCATCCACTTTCAAGCCCATTCTTAAAGTTGGTTCAAAGATTTTGAATTAACGAAACAAAAAACACTCTTGGGATTTAAAATTCCACACAAGCAGTACAATGTCTAAGAGAAAACTTCACATTCACTACGTAAAGATTGCCTAACATGGCTTCCTACATGTTGCTCACATCATCGTGGCCTACGAAATATTTCCAGAACAAATGGCTTCAAATTTTAAATGTTCGTAAAAGCATACCCAAATTTATTCCCTCTAACCTCACTCGAAGCCACCGCTAAATCGAGAGAAAACCCTCATTTAGGCATTTCATCGAATACCTTTTACTCTAAACTCGAACTCTCAAAACTCATGTAAAGGAGGCGACAAATGCGTAAAAACTAAACATGGGAGTGGAATGTCGATTTTTGCAATGATTAACTACTTGGACACAAAATGCAATGATTTGCATAACCTTTGGATCACTAGGTAGAAGAAGATAGAGTAGAATGTCGATTTTTGCAATGAAGGTTAACGATATCGTCAACTAATTGATGATGTCGTCAATTGGGTGATTTTGTCCAAAAAGATGTACAAACAATTATCTTTTTATTTTATTGTTTTTCTTTTTAAAATCGTTTAATAATGTTTAAGCTTAATTTTTTCGTAAAAATTCCTTTAATTATCACACATGAATACTAGTTAAAAAAAAAAGCATCTTACCATAAATTCTTAGGAATTCAATGACCATGAAGACAAACAGGTACTTAATATATATGGGCATCCATGCCCAATCCGAATACCTGCCTAGGGCTAATTAAGCCCAGCTCACATTCAACTCAGACTTTAAAATGTAGTCATTTGCCAAACAAGCCCAACCCAAAACTGAGTCGTCATGGTCCTCACGGAGGCCTTGATCACATGTGGTCCCGCAATGGCCGTGCATGTGCTCCACACCTGCTACAGCTACATGCCTTTTTTAAGAAGACCGGATCCTCAAATGAGTTCCTTACTCAGCCTTTCCAAGCACTGGAAGGAGGGAAGCAGAACTCCACTATGTGGCCCACATATTAAAAATTTCAGCTGCTTAAAATAAACCCCTTCAACATTTATATGATTTCCCTTGGCCCTATTTATATGCATTAAAATACATGAAAACTGAATATAGTGTGGATAAAAATGAAGATCAAATATGAATTTAAAAAAAAAACGAGCATCTAACAGTATCTTCTTTTAATTACATTCCCAAAGAAAATATTATTTGATATTCATTTTTGGGAATTCACTTCACATAGGGCTTTGTTTCTTAAGTTGAAGTTTTTTTTTAAGGATTTATCGTGTTGGGTTTTTTTTAACATGATGTGATTACTTAACCCATTGCATTTGCAAATGTCAATATTATTTTTTCACAAGCATTTCAGAATTAAAGCCATCTAAAAGTTCTTAAATGACCTTTGAAATTTGATGAATCCTAGTCCCTTTACTTTTTTGGTGGAATTTCTAAATGCTCAAGTATGAGGGAGTAGTCGAGAATTCCTCCACATCTGAGAATTTCAAAATTCTCTCGATGGGAATTTAATTTTATGAATTTAAGTAAAGAAACAGGTCAATCTTCATTTTTAATCACCTTATGTATTCTAATGCAAATAAATATGCCCTTAATGTTATTCTAATTAAAATTGGTCCAACCACAAAATTAAAGATAAGATAAATGAAAATGATTCATTCCTTCTGTGCGGCTTGAACTTTTACTTTTAGCATGGACTCTAGGCATGTCAAACGGGCCGTGCCGGTCCTGGCCCGCCCGTGCCGTGGGCCGGGCCGGCACGGCACGGCCCGCCATGGGGAAACCCGGGCACGGCACGGCCCACAGTGGGGCGGGCTGGAGCGGGCTGGCGGGCCCTTTTTTTTTTTTTTTTGATAGACTAATATAATTACCGTAAGGCGTAACGTAAGCGTAAGTCCGTAACGACATGGATTTGAATTTGATTTTCGATCAATAGTCATTAATTTTTCAATAGTTACTTTTCTAAACATTTAAACTTATACAAACATTTGACAAATGATTGAGTGGTTCAAATTAATTTATAGATATTTACTCACATATTACTTAAGTACTATATATGAATTTTCTTTTTCTTATCAGTATTAAAAATAAAAATTAGAACACAAGCAAGGAGAATGACAAAGATATTTAAGTGGTTCGGTCAAACTCAACCTACTCCACTGAGAAGAGAGAATCATTTGGATCTTAACTTTTGAAGGTTTCTAAATAGGATTACCTTCAAAACCTTACAATCTTTTTAGAAAATAAAAAAAAAAGAATGAACAACTTATAAATTACAATGAAGAAAAAAGTAAAAAATCAGATTTGTAGTCCACTAATGTATTCTGCTGGATCAAAATCTTTCATTAATGATGTTAACTCTTGCTTCCTCTTATCTGCCAAGTACCAGTCTCGTAGGCAAACACAACACTCCACCGTTTCTTCAGTGAGATTTGTTCTTCTGTCATCTACTACACGTCCACCTGTACTAAAAGCCTGTTCTGATGCTACAGAAGACATAAGAATAGTCAATAGATCACGAGCCATGGCTGCCAACACCGGATAAATGCTTTCTTGTTGCTTCCACCAGGCTAAAAGGTCAAAGGTAGATGCATCCTGCATCCTAATTACACCTACGTCAAGATACGATGATAACTCCGTCACAGTGTTGTTACTTGAGCTTGAGCTGGATGCCATGCCCGTGGACTGGGAAGAATACCACACATCCCACTCACCAACACCTGTCTGCTGGACTTCGGAATTGCCCATACTAAGCCCAACTGTACCCATTTGCTCACAATAAAATTGAAAAAGTGCTTGTAAATTTGCCCTTATATTTGAAAAAACATTTAAATCTATATAATTCATATTTTTATTTATTCCATCAATAAAAAACTGTACACCACTTAATTTTAACCTAGGATCAAATACAGCAGCTAAAGAAAATGTCATTGGAGCCTCTTT
The DNA here is from genome assembly GCA_012931725.1 of Litsea cubeba. NCBI lineage: Eukaryota > Viridiplantae > Streptophyta > Magnoliopsida > Laurales > Lauraceae > Litsea > Litsea cubeba. The sequence goes on from CM022944.1 coordinate 130,582,123, forward strand.
CCAATATTTATTAAATTTTTCTTCCATGTCTCTAATAGTGCTACCAAGTAAAAAATGATCTCTAAATCTACTGAATTGTAAAGTAATTTTAAAAAGTTTCATTAAAGCTTCATTAGATGTGGGATAATATATCCCGGAAAAAAATAATGTTGAAGTATAAAAAGGTTCTAATAAATCTCTTATATGGGCACATAACTCCCAATGTTCATCACTAATTATCAAATCTTGTGCATGAAAAGCACAAAATTCATTCAAAACAGTTTTTCTAGAAAGTGCCTTGTTTAACAAATCATACATAGAATTCCATCTATGTTCAACTTCTTTAGGCATTTTAATAGCTGATACGCCTTGCCTCGTACATATTTGGGCATACAATTGTCTTCTTTGTGCGGAGCAAAAAACAAATCTAGCAATGTCTTTAATAGCATCTGTATAACTTATGCTTTAAACCAACTTTTGCAATAAGATTTAAGATGTGACATACACATCTATTTTGAAAGATAGAACTATCTATCAAAGTTGCAAGTGGCATCTGTATTTTCATTAATTCAATAGCCACTGTATTATTACTAGTATTATCTAAAGTTACAGATAAAATTTTTTCCTTAATACTATATTCATCTAGTTTTTCCAAAATTAATGTACTTATCCTAGTTCCATTGTGTGGCCATTCAAGAGTGCTAAAACTAAGTATACGTTTATTCATAATCCATTTTGCATCTATATTATGTGCAATAATACAAAGATAACTATCACCCCCTTTAGAAGTCCACATATCTGTGGTTATGGATATTCTACCAGGAGATTCTGCAAAATAGTTTTTTATATTTATTTTCTCTTCCTGCCAGAGTCTAATAGCATCATTTCTGGCTGTATTTCTTGAAATACTGTGAAATTGTGGTTGACAGTATTGCTGGACCCATTGTTCAAAAAACTCATTTTCAACAAAAGCAAATGGTAATTCGGATAAAACAATCATTTTAACAAGACCTTGTCTAACACGTTGTGCATTAAAAGAAAAAAAACCCAAACTGCTACTACTACTACCACCACCAGTAGTAGAAATTTGGGTTTGTGAACCAGGCCCCCTATCCCTGCATTATCTGGCTTATGCTTTTGTAAACATGTTTTCCTATGTCTTGACAAATGGCCGGTACCCCCCTTTTGACTGGGCACTATAAATCTTACCACACAATGTGCATTTTGCCTTTTCAACATTCTTTCCATTTTCAAAAACATCATACCTTGTATATATATCCCAAACTGCTGATGTTTTACTCCTCTTGTTTGGTTTATGGGAACTCTGAGGAAAGGGGGTGGTAAATCACCTCCTTCATCTTGTAATTCAATAAAATCTTCTTCTACCTCTAAATTAACGGAAGAAGCTTCTGTGGGAAATCTTCTAGCCATATTTCAAAAGAATAAATTTATAAATAATAATAGTAATATGCTAATAGCCTTCTTTTGTGATAATTTATTATAAGAAATGGGAGAAAATGAGAGTTAATATAATATAATATAAACTTATATATATGGAATCTCAAATCTAAATATTATAAATACCTCTAAATCTTTGAAGGCCCCTTTAATCTTGTCTCTTGATGACTTGATATTTGGTCCTCCAAAAACTTCTTAGAGAGAGTTAAAGAGTTGAATACTTGAATGTTTTGAGAGAGAGTTAGAGAATGAGAGAGTTGTGTAAATTGGTGAGAAATGAGTGTGTAATTGGTGAGGAATGAGAATGGGAGGGTTATGATATTTATAGACTTAGTATAATGAAAAATGACACAAAATACCCCTTATATGACCGTTTTATAGCTGTTGGGGGGGGTAAAATGATATTTTTAAAAAAATTTGGCTGTTGGGCGTGCTGGCGGGCCGGCTCATCGGGCCGACCGTTGGGCGGGCTATCGGGCTGGCGGGCCGGGCCAGCGGGCTGCGGGCTGGCGGGCCTATACTGGCGGGCCTGGCGGGCTGCAAGGGCTGGCCCACTAGGCCGGCGGGCCTGGCGGGTCGTGCCAAACGGGCCAGCGGGCCTTGCGCAGCTCGGCCCAGCACGGCCCGCGTCATGGGCCGTGCCCAGTGGGCCGTGCCGTTGACCGGGCCGTGCCGTGCCACGGCCCGTTGACTGGCGGGCCGGGCCGGCACGGCCCACTTGACATCTCTAGTGTGAACCCACTATGGGTTCAGTGGAATTCTACACCCGCACCTGACGTGACGATTGGTTACCACTAAAAGAGGCGCAAATTCCGCCATGCACTTCACGACCACATGACCTTTTCTTTTCCATCGACCACTATTTACCATTGACGTTTACATGGGTCCACCAATAAAAATGAACCGATAAAAACTTAGAAACAAAATCGAACACTAATAACATATTCAAAAGAAATGTATGCATTACTTTCTAGGTGACGTAAATTGGAGAGAGAGAGGGGTGAAGATTCATACATAAGACTTAAATGATCTCCCTTTCATTAAAAGGTTAGCATTTTAAATTGATATCTAGTTATCGTCGACCTATTAATTCAAGTCATTGGAAAATCAAGGTCCCATCTATGGGCACACAAAAAAATTAGTCACCCCGATCATATCATCCTAACCCATGAATCCTCCACCCTCAATTTTACAAACACGATATTTTGGATTAGCATCAAATTAGAGTGCTAATTGATCTGTAGGCAAGAGATAATGAGTGTGGTGGATTGCGCCGGTTGAAAGCAAATGAAAGATCTGTGCACAAATCAGATGTGAACCATTCACATTGGGTCGGGCTCTCAAGGACCTAACCACCTTGGGCTGGTCCAACAAAAAAAAACATACTAATCTAGGACATGCAGGCTGGCTGCGTAGAGAACCAGAGCTGAGCTCAAGCTCGAGCCTAGCTCGAATCAAACAAGCCATGCAGAGACCGGGCTCATGAAACAATCCATCTGAGCTCGAATTCGAGCCCCATTGATCAAAGCCAAGTAAGAAACTTGCAAGTCAGCTTGGTTTTTTTACACCGAATATTCTAAATCTTTAAGGCTTATAGACCAAGATCAAGCTTCCTGTACATTCCTGAAATATTCTTCGACGTGCCTTATGGTTTTGGTAGCAAATTTCAACAGGTCTTATTCCTTAGTTCATTTTCGGTTGATGATGAGATGCCTCTTGATTTTTGATTGGTTTACTTCAAAAACTCCAACACGTTGCTGCACTAACAAGGACTGAACAATACTACTTTTCCTAGTTGTCATACTAAGTTTCTTGACTGGAAGATCTAGTCGTCGATCACCTGTTTAACTCTTGTTCAATTTTTCCAACCTCAAAATATTTTGAAAGTTCTACAACTATTCTTCCCATCAGATATTGAGTCATTTGGAACACGAAACAGTCCCCAACATCAAAGGCATCGCCAACCCCAGTGGCTACACTCAACTAGGCTCGAGCTCGGCTCATGAGTAAATCAAGTCCAGCTGAAATGGGTAAATTATTTCACAGGCTGAGCTCAAGCTAAGCACTAAGCAACTCAGCTTCACTAAGCTCAAACTCGTTTTGGAAAGTTTATAAACTGTATGTGCTTAAAATCTTCATGGATTAGTGCGTAAGATTCAGATGAGTGTCAAATTAGGTATGGTGGAAAGTTGCACGGGTAAGAGGCAGAGATGGGCCGCCGCCGGAGAACAGACAGCTTAAAGTCTTCATGGATTAGCGAGCAGGATTCAAATGATCATCAAATTGGGTCAGTACGTAGGAACTCGCATGGGATAAGATTGTAGGAAGACTGTTACCCTGTATCTGTATGTACAGTATATAGTAGCTATATGGTTTGTATTTATACCATATATGTATATATTGCAGGAGAGGACTCTCAAGTCTCAAGGGGTCCAGGGCATATTTATACTATATATTCTGCTTAAATACAGAGTAGAATTACACACACATGCATCAAGCCGGAATCGAGCAAAGATCCAAGATTAGCTTGATTTGATCTTGGCCTTGAGTCTTGCTGAAGAAAAACCATGGTTTTGTCTATCAAATCTCAAGTTAGGGCTAAAAGTTTTTGAAAATTCAATAGGAAATATGCTTGCGGCCCCTTAAAAAAAATATATATCATAGTCACCTCCCAAGAAAATTATCCTACTTCCGCCCTTGAGTTAGGCTAAGCTCAGCTCGCTTACATTGTTAAAGTCCGATTAGGCCTACGCTGCACATCATGAGCTTAAAATGGCGCCCAAGGACCATGATGATTGAATACTTCAAAGTAGGCACCTTATCCATACGAAGGTTGTATTTGTACTGATTTTTTGGAAAGTTTACACGCCTGCTCCGACGTTTTGTCCATGCATGCCTTCCATTTTTCCATGTATTCATCCTTTTATTGAGATTAGTACATAATGCTTGTCATTGAGTAAAGAAAGGGTTGTGATTAGGTAAAAGAATATTTTTTCTAACTTCCTTTTTACAGAACTTTCTTAGAGTGTTTGGCTTAAACTTTACCATGTTGCAAAGTAACAAAAATTTCTACACCAATGAAGAAGTTTCTTTTTTTCAAACCCAGAAAGACTAAAGACTTACTGGTCATTTTCAATCGGTTAAAGCTAATGCTATCAGTGTTTCTAGGAAATAAGTGTTTCTCAATAGTCACACTAGAATTTTTTTTCCCAGGCAAGTGATGGAATTTTATGCATGTTCAAGTCTATAAAAACCCCCCACTAGAGAGCTGTTATAGCAGTGCATTGCATTGAAACTTTGTTTCAAGAAGAGAGAAAGGTGTGTGTGAAAGGTCATTGAGATATGGGGTCTTTAAACCTTTCAATAGCCATGATTTGTGTCATGGGTCTAGCACTGGTTCATATTTCCCTAGCCCAAAACAACCCTCAGGACTTCCTCGACGCGCACAATGTGGCTCGCAACGAAGTGGGCGTCAGTCCCTTGGCATGGGACGACGACGTTGCCACCTATGCACAGACCTACGCCAACGAAAGGATGGCCGACTGCTCACTAACACACTCCGGTACTAACCAATATGGTGAGAACATTTTTGAGGGCTCTGGAGCTGAGTACACGGCCGCCGAAGCCGTAGATTCATGGGTCAGTGAGAAGCAGGACTATGATTACAACACCAATGCTTGCGCCACCGGGAAAGAATGTAGGCACTACACTCAGGTGGTATGGAGCAACTCCGCTCGCTTGGGCTGCGCCCGGGTCAATTGCAACAATGGTGGCATCTTCATCACATGCAACTATGATCCCCCAGGCAACTACGTCGGGCAGCGCCCTTATTAGGGTTTTTCATTATCACTCCCTTTAAAGCATCTTTAGATCATCTTCTTATCTGTGTTAAATAAGATATGAACCATGTATTCTTAGCAACTACATCCATCTCTTGTGAGATTGTTGTTCGTCATATATAAGTGCCCTTTAGTTGTCTGCAAGTGTTCAAGTCCTAGCGAAGTCCTAAGAATATGCCATCATAATCTTCAACTACTTTGTTTATTATCTCTACCAGTGTAATAAAACTCTTGATCATGTGTTTTTAGAATGGGGCATTTGGTTGGAGGTCTGTTAACTTTGATTTTTATTGCAAATAGTCTTTTTTTTTTTTTTCCGCAGAGCCAAAGGTCCTTTTTCAAGTTCTAAATGGTTAAAAAGTTCAGAATGCCCCTCTTAATACACTATGTGTGGTATACAAAAAAGAAAAATTGATTTCGTTAAGAGTTTTATTTGGAGAAAAAAAAAGAGAGAAAACCCATCAATTTCGCGAAGATTATTTGACTGCACAAATCAATGATTACGATAGATAAAAGAAAGAAAAGGGGAAAAATTGATTCAATGAAGGAGAAATCATCCAGAAAATCTGCAAGTGGGACTGGGCAAAACTCAAATAATCTTTTTTTCAAACTTGGATATATTTGTTCCAAACTCAGATAAATTTGTTCGAAACTCAGAAAAATTGTTCAAAACTCAGATAAATTTGGCTGAGTTTTGCCAGAAGTTCAGATAAATTTATCTGAGTTTAAAACAAAATATTTTGAAAAAAAAACTAAGATAAACTCATATATCTTTTCGAAGAAACTCACAATAAAAAAAAAGAATATATAATAGCCACATGAGGAAGAAAACTACAGAAGCTCTCGCGCACGACTAGAACGAACCCATTAAAATGAGTCAATACTGATCTTGTGTGGGGCAAAGATCAGTTCAATACTTTTGATATGTCTTGATGCAATTCTTCTCATATGTCTTGTGGGACAACGATCACGGAAACTCCTCAACAATGTGGTGGGGGAAAGGCATGGCATAAAAGGTTTGCTATTACAATGTAGTGTCCATGCAAGGGCTTCTACATCTGAGCCCGTCTCCTCGACATGAGCCTTAGCCCATTAAGTAATAGCCGATTGGTATACATATCTTACTATATGATGTATAATGAATAGGTTATATTATTATAAAATTATACTAATATCATATTATCATTCTTGGTGTAATTAATTAAGCATAGTTATAACTTTTATATTTTATAATTAAATATCTATTAATATATAATGATATTGTAATAATTGTATAAATTTTTTATGTTTAGTTGGTCGGTTGGCAATATGGTGTTGTTGTACTAGCTACCCTGCCAGTGGCGGACCTACATGTATTAAGTTGGGAGCCCCCCCCCCCCCCCCCCCCAAAACCCAAACATTTTAAAACACATTAGGGCCTTAAGAGAATCCTGGTCAGCCCCCACTTAAAATAATGCATAGCCCCCGCCCCCATTTCCTCAATTCAAAAATCCCTATCCTAGCCGATTTTCCTCTCTCAAAAATCCATTAAGATTTAAAAGAACTAAATGTATTGATGATTACCATCAATCTGAGAATGTTAATCATTTGGATAAAAAAAAAAAAAAAAACTGTGACCCATAGATTTATAGGCTGGATCTTATATATATATATATATATATAGGGGAACATTCATATGCATTTTTCCATCACCATAGGGTAAGGGAAACTTTCCTTTTTTGGAAATCTCGAAGTACAAAATGTACTTTTAAGTACATAGGATGAGGTACAAAATGCATTTTTCATGTATAAAAAGGGTAGTGTCCTTCACTCTATGGTGAGGGAAAGATGCATATGAACATTCCCCATATATATATATATATATATATATTTACAAATTGCTCAAAATCCATAGTTTTTTTGTCCACTTGAAATATGGGTTTATTAGAAGGAACCTTAAAACACTAGTACAAATGTCGTATATTTTTTTATGATAGAATGTTAGTTGATGTAATTAGATATTTTGTGATTACAATACTTTCTCTTTTGCAAGACATAATGTTAAGAAAGAACAAACAAATAGTGATTAAAATTTTCAATCGACTATCGTAAGCCCCGTTCAAACGAAAATTCTGGATCCGCCACTATATCCTGTGATCTCCACTCTTATTACTTATGTGGGCTCCTCTTCCCACATATATAAACTTTTCTTCGCACTTATTTAGGCAACCTTGAATCCCAACTCCTTGGCCGGGGCACCAAAAAATACCCACTTTAAATTGCTGCCATTTGCCAAATAAGCCCAGCCCAAAACCGAGTACGCTCGTGTTGCTTGCTCTCAAAAGTCGGAAGAAAAGTCGTCACGCCAGTGAAGCGAAAAAGTGGTCCCACAACGGACGTGCATGTGCTCCACACCTACAGGCTACAGGCTACAGCTACATGCCTTTCAAGAAGACCGGATCCTATTATTAAGCCTTACCAAGTGGAAGGAGGGAAGGAGTAGAACTCTACCATGTAATTGTGGGCCCCGTATTAAAAATCCCTTTCACTCTAAATGAATCCATTCACTGTTTATATGATTTTCCTTGGCCGTATTTGTCTGCATAAAAATCATAGGAATTGAATATATGTGGTACTTGTAATTAACAAAAAAGGTTAGAGGTGGTTAAAAAAAAATGAGCATCAAATAACATCTTTCTTTAAATGTATTTTTCTAAAAAAATATTATTTGATTTTCATTTTTAGAAATTCACCTTTAATTTTTATTTTTAATTATAACCACTCTATGTATTTAATGCAAACAAAAAAGGTCCCTTCTTTTTCTTTTAATTTCTTTTGCTTATATGAGAGTGAATTATTAGCTATATTATTCCTAAACTGGCATTGTCTATCAATCCGGGGTTCCTTGTGGTCTTTCGTGCGCTCTTCCCTCCACTTGTGTATGCTTCACACTAGATCTGCACTCATTTTTCCATCATCATCCACGCCATCCAAGTATGCCTCCACCTCATATACTCCACCCAACTACACCCGGGGTAGTACTCTAGCAACGCCAAGTATGTCTCCACCTCATATACTCCACCCGACTACACCTGGGGTAGTACTCTAGCAACACCAAGGGTTGGTTCCTGACACTGTAGGTGAGACGCAATGCCTATTACCATCAAGGCATCTGACACTTCTCAAACAGTTGGTAAATATTACTCTAATTGGAATAGGTTCAGTCATAAGATTGAGGATATAAATATAAATGTGATTAATAATAAATAATATTATATTAATCACATTATTAATAATAGAAAAATCCACTGCCGAGCACTAGTACTTACATTATTGAGAGCACCGCACTTATTGGGCCACCAAATGATTTATCTAAGCAAACCATTACATAGGGATTTCCTTTGATAGTCGTTGATCTCAAATTTGACATTCATCCAATAAATTGGACCATTGGATAACTGTGCACTTTTTCAGCATGTGAACCTACTATGGGGTTCAGTGGAATTCACGTGCCTACTGTTATTACCGCTAAAACAGGCGAGAATTGGGCCACGTACTTCACGACCACATGCTTTTTAGGAATGAATATTCATAATAAGATAGGTTTTTGTGGGCCCCACTGTTGAATCAACCATTCACCCTCACCCTCTGGGCGCTTTCCCGGAGAATTGTGGACTTATGCGTTGCATTCTGACATATAGACCATGACCCTTTGGCTCCACCACATGGCTCCTTTAGTCGAAATTGTGTTTCTCATGCACCTTTTATGTTGGTAACAAATGAACTTTCTTGGGTTAGCATCATTTTTCATTGGCGTTTACTTGGCTCCACCAATAAAAGAAAAGGAGTGAAAATTTTTTTTTTATTTTGTACGCATAAATGAAAAGATGTGGCGTATACAAGTTCCAACACTCTAAACTATCAAGTGAGAACTACCGTCACTTACCAATGAGATAATGAGATAAGTGGCCGTTCTCAATAAAAATAACTTATATGCATAATTTAACACTTAAAACTTCAAATAAACGTAAGTATTTCTAAAAGTATGTAATTTAAATTGGAGAAATGGAGATGAGGATTCATAAATAAGTATCAAATAATCTTTCTTTCATGAAAAATAGAAAGCACGGATCCTAAATTAATTGATATCTAAACATAAAAACCAAAATGTAGAGATGTTAAATTGATATTCAAACATCAATCTATTAATTCAATTCCTAAAAAAGTTAAGATCTTATCAACATCTCTACCAATTAATTAAGATGCATGACATCTCATGGAGTACCAGGACAAAACAACCTAACTGACACTATGGGCACATGAAAAAGTCAGACGATTTTACAAGCACAATGTCTAGAATTCCCAATTCAACAATGAGCAAAGTTGGATCAATATCAGATTAGAGTGCCAATCAAGTGGAGGAGAGATAGTTGAGTGTGATGGTTTGCGCCTAGTCAAAAGAAAATGAAAGTTCCGTGTGCCTAGACATTCACATCGGGTCATTTATCAATTGCGGATGAAACATGGTTGGCTAGGGAGCTAAGCTGAGCTCAAACTTGAGCCTAGCTCGAATCGAACGAGCCTTGAAGGGACCAGTTTGAGTTTGTCTCATGAAACAATCCATCTAGGCTCGAACTTGAGCCCAGTCATGATCAACGCCAATTAACTTGCGAGCCAGCTTAGTCGTTTTACAACCCTCCCCGCCAAGCAAATTCCAACAAATCTTCTTCTTTTTCCTTTTTGGCAGCTCTATTGTTCTTTTTCGGTTGATGAAGATGATGTATGTGACTTTTTGTGTGCAGGGTGTACATCAAAAACTCTAACAAGGATTAAACACTAATACCGGTCTTAGTGGTCCTACTCAATTTCTTGACGGAAGATCTAGTCGTCCATCAACTCTTTATCTCTTTGTTCCATTCTTCCAACCTTTAAGTCTTTTTTTTATTTTTATTTAAAGCTCTACAACTTTCATGGCCCCATTATACATTGAATCATTTGGAACGCGAAACATTCCCTTACATCAAAGGCATTGACAATCGAGTGGCTAATCTCAACTAGGCTCATTTGTTTGTATTTCTAGGGCGAGGACTCAAGGGATTCAGGACATACATATATTGTATATTATGCTTAGACACAAGGTTAGAAGACTCCCCAAGTTTACTTTCGATGTTCTTGAGTTATCTAGCTAATTTTGATTGAGGATCCAGTCAAATACCGGGGAGACTCAGCCAAGTCACCCCATTCTAACTAGTGTTTGCATTCTGAATTATTTGATGGACGGATCTATTTTTAAAAACTTAACATGTATTTTAAAGTAACTATGCATGACGTTTGGAGTAAATAATTTAAAAATTACACTTAGAATGTAATTTTAAACTTATATTTGATCTTTTACATTTGATATTTCGCCTAACAAATTATATAATGTGTAAAAAAAATGTATTTTTTTTTACATATATAGATTTATAAGTTTGAGTTTATTACCCCACTCAAAAGAATTTTTTTTCCTAGCAGCACCCTACAATAAGATCAGCTCGTGTACGTTCTTAAAGTCCAATTAAATCTGCGCTGCAAATCTTGAGTTTAGAAATGGCCGAGGACCATAATATGCTTGAATACTTCAAAGTAGGCAACTTATCATACAAAAATTGTATTTGTACTCATTTTCTGGAAGGTTTGCTGACTCTTTGTGCATGATCAGTTCCATTCTTCCATGCATTCATCCTTTTTCTTGAGATGACTACATAATTTTCATTGACCGAAGAAAGTTAGCTGATTAGTTAGAATAATTTTTCTAACTTCTTTTTTTCAGAACTTTCCTACAGTTTGGCTTTTAACTTCATGTCATCATGTCATATTGCGCCCATAGTAACAAAATCTGTTCACCACCGAAGAAATTTCTTTTTACAAACCGAGAAAAACTAGAGACTTTTTTTTTTCTTTGTTAGAAAAAGAAAGACTATAGACTTACGGGTCATTTTCAATCAGTAAAAGCCAATGCTATCAGTGTTTCTAGGAAATAAGGGCTTTCCAAACATTAGAATCTAATGTTTGAGTAGTCCCACCATTCCCAGGGGCGGCTCCAGCTATAGGCAGGGTAGGCGGTTGCCTAAGGCCCGCAAAATAGGAAGGCCCCCAATTTAAAATTTTCTTTAATAGGTATATTTAAAAAATATATAATGATAAGGCCTCAAAAATTTAACGTTAAAACTATTTGTATAGAATTTTAGTTAATTAGTTTTTATTCTATAGAAAGGCCTATTAAATCTCTTTGATAAAAGGAACCATTAACTCTTCAAAGATAAGAGGCCTATTAAATCTCCTTGATTGAAGTAACCATTAACTCTTCACCCTTTTATAAAATCTCTTGCATCGATCAACCCTATAACGTCTCTCTATTTAAAAGATATTAATTGCAAATTGATTCAAACGAAATTCAATAAAATCAATCCTATAAAATCTCTTTAATGTCTCCTTTATTAAAGCATAGACCAACCCTATCCCTATAAAATCTAGTTAATTAATTTTTATTTTATAAAGAGGCCTATTAAATCTCTTTGATTGAAGGAATTATTAACTCTTCACCCGTTTATGAAGTCTCTTACATCAATCAATCCTATGATGTCTCTTTATTTAAAATATATTAATTGCCAATTGATTCAAACGAGATTTCATAAAATCAATATCCTATAAAATCTCCTTAAAATTGGGTTGGCAATTAATTCGAAAAATCCTATAAAAAATCTCACACCTAATTCATTTAATTTTTTTACCGTTACTTGACAAACAAAAATAATCTCAGACCTAATTCATTTAAAATCTCACACCTAATCTATTTAATATTTTTACCTTGTATACATTAATTAACAACTAAAAATCTATCTATAAAAGGACTTAATCTATAAACCATTTCATAGTTACGTGCGACAATATTTCGATTGCTTGTTAAGTACAAAAACTACTTAAAAATCCTCTCAAGTTCAACCATCATATTTTGTCTCCTCCTTTATTGGTGCTTCCCAACTCTAATCTTTGGCATCCTCTCAAGTTTAACCATCCTATTTTGTCTCATTTATTGGTGCTTCCCAACTCTAATATTTGGCAAACTCCAATTGAAACATTAAATTATTTAAAAAGATTAGACTTTTTTTTTCAAATGCAAGTATTGCTTATAGAATATTATTGACAATACCTGTAATTGTTGCTTCAAAACTAAAACTAATAAAATCCTGCTTAAGATCAGCTATGACGCAAGAAAAATTAAGTGAATTGGCCATATTATCAATTGAAAATGATATATTAACAAATTTAGAATATAAAACTTTGATAAGTAATTTTGCATCTCAAAAAGCTTGAAGAATATGTTTTAACTAGTTTTTTTAATAATAATTTATTTTTTAAATATATTATTTTATAAGACCTCATTTTTGGAGTTTTGCCTAAGGCCCCAATTACCTTAGAGCCGCCCCTGTTCTAATGTTTGAGTAGTCCCACCATTCCCCACGGCAACTGATGGAATTTTATGCATGTTCGAGTCTATAAATACCACCATTCTAGACTAGAGAGCTCGTATACCATTTCATTGCATTGCAACTTAGTTTCAAGAAGAGAGAGAGAGAGAGAGAGAGAGAGAGAGGTGTGTGAAAGTTAATAGAGAGATGGGGTCTCCAAACCTTTCAGTAGCCATGATTTGTGTCATGGGTCTAGCACTGGTCCATATTTCCCTAGCCCAAAACAGCCCTCAGGACTTCCTCAACGCGCACAATGCGGCTCGCAGCCAAGTGGGCGTTGGTCCCTTGGTATGGGACGACACCGTGGCTGCTTATGCACAAGCCTATGCCAATAAAAGGATGGGCGACTGCTCACTAACCCACTCCAATGGCCCCTATGGTGAGAACCTCTTTGGGGGCTCCGGAGCTGAGTTCACGGCCGCCCAGGCAGTCAACTCATGGGTCAATGAGAAGCAGGACTATAATTACAACACCAATACTTGCGCCGCCGGGAAACAATGCGGCCACTACACTCAGGTGGTGTGGCGCAACTCCGCTCGCCTGGGCTGCGCTCGCGTCAAGTGCAACAACGGTGCCATCTTCATCACATGCAACTATGATCCCCCTGGCAACTACGTCGGCCGGCGCCCTTATTAGGGTTATCCATTTTCACTCTTTTCTCTAACCATCTCTTCTTAGATCATCTTATATGTGTTAAATAACCTATGAACCATGTGGTGTTCGTAGCGACTTTCTGCATATCTCCTGTTGTGTCTCTAAGTAGCCCTTTTGTTGTGGAGTGTTCAAGTCTTGGACTTTGTATCCTATAGCAAAGTCTTACGGGCATGTCATAATCTTCAAGTACTTAGTTTATTTATTATCTCCACCTGCAATGTTCTACAACTCTTGATCATGTGTTTTTAGATTCTTCTGATACTCAGCTTAGGGGTGCAATAGACCTCTCTTTACTCAAAGAGAGGAAGGATCTAACCCTGGAAGATTAGTTATGGACATTTTCGAGGCTTCAAACAACTATATTAGGATTCATGCCAATAAATCAAGATCCAAATTTCAATAATGGAAAATTTTGATAATAATTGAGAAATGGTATCACGAACGGAAAGATCATGAAGTGGATAACGAATGATCAAGATTTCATCCTGAATAAGATGATGATTATTCAGGTCTATGTGTGACTAATCTACAAACCCTCCTTGCAGCCAGTGGGGCTATCTATCCATCCATGGCAAACACATGGGAAGAACTGGACTTAAGGAATAAATGAGATAATAAGGGATTTAAAATTAGAAACAAAGATTAATATCTAAAAATTAACTGACCTCCAAATAGCCTCCCATTTAATTAAAATTGATTTAAGGAAAGATGAGAAATGAATACCCAACCATCATAATAGTAAATCAAATCGCAGAAAAGGTATTTTTTTTTTTTGGGTAAGAAAGTGATTGATTCATTAAAGAGGACAAAAGACAACAAAATATCAGTACTGGTGGGGATAATGCATCCACTCCTGGAAATTATCGCGCCACACAACCTCTCTAGTACAAGATTTAGCAAAATTTGCCACTAAGTGAGCCTGTAACGCCCCACTCCTTACCCATGCATGATATTGTCCGCTTTGGCCCACTGGCCTCACGGTTTTGTTTCTGATGGGCCTGAACCCATCAAAAGGCCTCATGCTAAGTAAGGGTGTAAGCTCTACATATAATCCCAATCACTTTCCTCTCTATAGTCGATGTGGGACTCCGGGGCGTCACATTCCACCCCCCTTAAAGGCTGCACGTCCCTGTGCAGTAGCCTGCCAGCCCCTGTAGCCTGCCAGCCCTCTTGGCCCGCTCACATGGAAGCCCGCCCACTTGCACCAGACCACGGCAGGGGACCCACACTCGAACTAGTCGAGAGTCGGCTCTGATACCATTTGTAACGCCCCACTCCTTACCCATGCATGATATTGTCCGCTTTGGCCCACTGGCCTCACGGTTTTGTTTCTGATGGGCCTGAACCCATCAAAAGGCCTCATGCTAAGTAAGGGTGTAAGCTCTACATATAATCCCAATCACTTTCCTCTCTATAGTCGATGTGGGACTCCGGGGCGTCACATTCATATAATCCCAATCACTTTCCTCTCTATAGTCGATGTGGGACTCCGGGGCGTCACAAAGCCCCTGCATTTAAAATCCTAGGAATATAATTAAACTTGATTTTTTTTCAAATTGACGAGCTAACTCCAAAACATCCATAATACAAGTAGTCAAAGCCCAATCCTTACCACCATTAATGGCACTTATAACGTCAAGTGCATCTGAAATGAGATGGATTCTGCAGAAGCCAATCATAGGAAATTAGTTAAAGTCTCATTTTCATTATTACCTTATTGGAAAATATTCCTTTACCCTCAAAGTGATTTCAAGTTTTTTTTTCTCCCCTTTTTCTTCATTCGCAACAGTGTGTGAATGCCATTATATTTTAACAAAGAAAGACTCAATCTTATAGTCAACTGTGGAAAGGACTCACCAAAGGCACTTTTTTTTTTACAGCAACTTCAAACAAATTGCAATAAATCAATCAGTATGACCATGGTTTAAAATCTCGGTATCGGTCGCGGTATCGGCCGGGCCGAAAAACCGATACGTCGCGGATATCGTCGCGGATATCGGTCCGTCACGGTCGTCGCGGTGTGAATTTTTTTTTAATCCAAAAAATTTCGCAAAAATATCCAAAAAATCCAGAATATTAGAAAATGCTGGAAAACAATATTTTTTTCCATTAGTAACAACAATAAATCAAAATCTCGGTCACCTTAATTTATGAGTCCTGCCTGTGTCGCTGTTCGCTTTATTCTCCAGTATTTTATATAATGCAACTATTGCTTATGCTCATGATCAATTTATTAGTGTAAAATATAAGAAAATAAATATAAGTAGATAACAAACATATCAATTATCATTTAATACTAACTCAATCATCAAATAAGTTGTGAAATTCATGACCATGAAGATAACATATTAAAATCTGAAATATGATAGTGAGATAGATAAATCATAAAGCACTTGAGTATCAAAAGATTCATGGTTTACCTGAAATTAGAGGGGACTAGGGAGTAGAAATTAGAGAGAGATTGATGAGTATGAGTGTATGATAGTTGATAGATTGACAGCCTAATACCAAGTGGAGTGTCGCCCAGGCTCAATATCATTATCATCATTTTTTCGGTTTTGGTTAAAAAGATATGCTCCATACTGTTGTGCAGCACTACCATACCCATGACCATATTCAGATTGTCGTTAATAAGATGATGAACTATCTTGATCCCCTGTAGATTGTTCTTGGTAATCATACACAAATGGTATGTAATAGCCATGAAGGGTATATAAAGGTCGTTGGGGATCATGTGGTAGTGGGGGAAGCCTCCCTTGCTCAATTAATATCTGTCCGATAGACATTATCGGTGTTGGTAAGGGGGTACCCAATTAGGGTCATATGAATAATTCATATGCTGTCCATAAATGGCACCCTGTTGGCCAACATAACCCCCTTGATGACCATGAGTACCTTCCCCCACTCCTTGCCCAGCAGCGTCACCACTACTCACTGTCTGTCCAACATGTCTGACATAGCCACGGCGAGGATCTAACTCGGTAGCAGCAGGAAAATGCTCAACTGTCTCATAAGTGACATGCTCATCATCTCTATAATGACCCTCATCCCCGGGAGAGTCAGGTGGGAATCCTGTTGATGATGAAGAAGTAGAAATACTTGACTCACTCTCCTCGTCCACGTCCTGTCCCCTTGGCTCACTTGTATCAGGCGCGCGCCCCTGTTGCATTGTCAAGTTTATTTCTTCCAACCTTTCTGAGGCCCTCACTGGCTCAGGCCTATCCCCAGTCAAGTCCTCCATCAACCCCTCTAACTCTGGGTCTTGGTCTAACACCGGTTGTTCTTGTTCCTCTAGCCATTGACCTAACACAGTATCCTCTTCTGAAAAGATATAGTCCAAATTAATTGGACAAAAATAATCCCGGTGATCCTCAAACTTTCTTCTCCTTCTATTTCTACTCCGGAGCCTGAGGTTGTAGTGGATGTAGACCAACTTATTTAGCTTCAGCATTGTTAATCTATTTCTTGGTCTTGTGTGGATAAAGGAGAAGGTGCTCCAGTTTCTTTCACAATTGGAAGACGATGTTGTTTGACTAAGGACTTTAATAGCAATCATCCTTAGTGCAGGAGCACTCTCTCCATAATTCAACCATCATTCAGCTGAAAAAAAAATAGAAATGATATTAGAGTCAATACAATAATAATAAGTCCTTGAATAATATATAAATGACATTACAAATTTACAATCAATACCGGGATTGGTCTGTGTGATAGCTCTCCGCGCAGTCGTCGTTCCAAAGCTTCCAGCACGTACATTGTATATATCGATCTGAAGACATTAATATAATAAAATAAATTGGAGAAATGACAATGTTATACTTTTTCCCTTAATTAGCCTACTGCCTACCTGATTAGTAGCCCAAATTGCTTCATCTGTATTTGCTGCCAGTCTTTCAATTACATTTTTTAATCCCAAACGGATTTCATCAGATATACGTCCTTCCGAAAATTGTGGATTAAAAAAGTATCCTGTAAAAGTACCAATGAATTTTAGTCAATGATAAATTAATATAGTGAGGCCAAATTGAATGCAACAATTCAAATATTAAAGGAAACAGCCTTTACTTACCAGCAGTGTGTAAATCGTGTTTCAATTGTCGTCCCCATCGATCGTCAATGATCTTCCAATACTTTTTGTAATATCTACAATCTGCTTGAATAGCCAGCTTTGATCTCTCCATGGCCTCATGTAAGAAGCCCATTGTTGGCTTATCATCGCCATCAACCAATCGAAGAACCTTTATTAGGGGATCAAAAACATTCAAAACACCCTTCACATGAGGCCAAAATTTATTGGACTCAATTGTTTTACACACTTCTATTGTAATGGGACTTGGTCTCTTTCCCCATTTTGAATTCATGAACTCTTGTGATTTTATTAATTGCAGAAGTCCTTCTCTATACTTATAAACACTTTCTATAGCAATAAAGTGGGTGGCAAATCTAGTGATGCCAGGCCGCAGTAGTTCATGGTTATCTGTATGTGTTTTCATCATGGAAATGAGTATATATGACTGATAAAAAAAATTGGTGATCTGCTTTATCTTACCAATCACTTGCTTCATGACTTTTCCTTTTGCAATATCTTCAAGCATTAAATCCAGGCAATGTGCTGCACATGGAGACCAAAAAATCCTTGGCCTTTGTTTCATAAGCATCATTCCTGCAGCCTTCATGTTTGCAGCATTGTCGGTAACCACCTGAACTATATAATCTGCCCCAACTTCTTCAATCACATCATTCAATAACCTATTAATATATCTTGCATCTTGGATGTGATCAGTTGCATCAACTGATTTGATAAACACCGTGCCCATAGATGAGTAGATTAGAAAATTCAAGAGATGACGATGTGTGATCGTCGTCCACCCATCGCACATTAGTGTGCAACCTCTTTCCTTCCATGCCCATATGAAAGTTTCCACCCAAGCCTGCAACTCATCATACTCTTTCTCAACACATACATGCCCAATCTCATAAGGGGTGGGTGCCTTTATACCTTGACCATGTTCTGCAGCTGCATCTAACATAGTGGTGAAATAAGGAGAAGATGCCTTGTTGGGTGGAATGCCTCCATCAAAAAAAAAACTTCCCAGTAGCTCTCACTAGATTATCTCTTGCTTTACCAAACTTGCCCTTTAGTGTTTTTATGATGCCTGGCTGCTTTGATGTTGGTTTTCTATAAGCAAATGGGTCAGTTGGCCCCACCACATCTGGCCTACGAGGTGCCTGTGTAGGAGGTCTTTCAACCTCCTCAATGTCTGGATCTTGACGGGGTTGTTTATGACTAAATCCCCGACGCAAACTCGCCCCCCCTGATCCGGATGAACCACCCTGCTCATATTGGCTACCTCTAGCTGCTGCTTCATATTGCATTCTTCTCCTTTCTTCCTCCTCCTGAAGTGCCCTTACACTTTCCCTCCTAGCCCTTGTCATTTCCGGGTCTTCATCGTCATCATCAGAGGAACCAAAAACCTCTTCTCTACATGCTTCAAATTCCTCGGTTCTTCTTCTTTCTTGTACTACTTTTTTTGTGCAAGTGTCTTAAGGAGCCCCTGCATTTCAGCTCTCACATTTGGTGGCACTTTCGGACATTTTATCACCTATCCTGATACATGTGCCAAATGTTGTTTCAATCGGGTAATTCCCCCATTGAGAACCTTTTCACAATAATTACATTTTATTTTGCTTCTACTTCCTACAGCTTCACCGTGACTCCATGCCGGATCTATGTCACGCACCATTGTTCCTATAAAATAAGACATTCATATAATAGTAATACTCTAACAACAATTATAGATTTAATAAAATCATTTTCAAAGTCCTAAGCATTTGGTAGTTAATGTATCATAAATATTAAATACACTTAAATAATTATTTTTAGAAAAAATTAAAGATTTAATAAAATAATTTTCAAAGTCCTAAATATATAGATCTAGCATAAAAGTATGTAAATCAATCATTTACATGCCACACAATGATCATGAATCATTAAAAGAACATATTTATGATGAAATCCCAAAAAAATAATATATTATAATTCAAAAATTATAAAATCTGAAAATAAATTAAATAAAATAAAAATCTAAATGATGTTTATGACAATGAGTAGATGTAGATCTATCATCTACACACTATTAATAAGCATTTAGTATCATAAATACTCTAACAATTAACAACAATTATTTTTAGAAAAAATAAAAATTTAATAAAATCATTTTCAAAATTCTAAATATGTAGATCTATCATAAAAGTATGTAAATCAATCATTTAAACATCATACAATGATCATGAATCATTAAAAGAACATATTTATGATGAAATTCCAAAAAAAATGATATATTATAATTCAAATATTAAAAAATCTGAAAATAAAATAATTAAAATAAAAATCTAAATGATGTTTATGACAATGAGTAGATGTAGATCTATTATCTACACACCATTAATAAGCATTTAGTATCACAAATACTCTAACAATTAACAACAATTATTTTTAAAAAAAATAAAGATCTAATAAAATCATTTTCAAAATCCTAAATATGTAGATCTAGCATAAAAGTATGTTGATCAATCATTTACATACCATTATATGATCATGAATCATTAAAAGAACATATTTGTGATGAAATTTCAAAAAAATGATATATTTTTATTCAAATATTAAAAAATCCGAAAATAAAAAAATTTTAAAAAAAAATACAAAATCATGTGTATGAGTAGATCTAGCAAGAAAGTATATAGATCTAACTTAGTTCTAAGTGAAGAACACAACACAAGTGACATTCTCATGATTTCTAATTTTTCATGCTTCATCTAAAAAAAAAAACACATAAATGCATAATACCATGCTTTAAGTTGATTTTCTCTTACCTTAATAATATTTTCTTGAAGAAAATATGCAAGATGGGTAAGCAAATGAGTGGATGCTGCTCTTAGAAGTTTGGATATGAGAGGAGTGGGGAAGAAGATGAAAAACGGGAAAATATTAGGGTTTTTAGGCTTTTAAGGGATCTCGGCCGATATTTTGAAAATATCGGCCGAGATATCGCCATGGCCGATATTTTCAAAATATCGGCCGATATATAGCGATATTTTGGCGATATTTTCGACCGTATCGCCGCTACCGATATCTCGCTGAGATATCGGTGCGGTATCGGCCGGTACGTACCGGTACCGGCCGAGATTTTCAACCATGAGTATGACCCACATTTGAAATCCGAACAGCTCAAACCTTCACATGACCTTGAACTATCGCGTAAAATCTTTGCATTATTTTGTACCCCCAATATGTAATTGAAATAAGAAAAAGAAAAATCAAATCAAATATAAAAAAAAAAATAGCTATATAAAACGAGGCGAAGTATCGACCTCAAGCTGAAGTCAAGCTGACTAGTTTATAAGCAAGTTTGGTTCGTATACATCCTTTTAGTGCAAATGTATAAAAGCTTCCTCCAAAATGGTTCGTTGCATGCCTTACCATCTTTTTGGTCTAATCTTTCTGTGCATCGTTAACGCTCGTGAATCACTACCAGCTAGCTTTATTCACAAAATAATCTGCACCATATAAAGCTATTAAAGCCTAAAGCTTTGAAACTAATGACTACAATCATTTCATGGGAATTATTTCAGGCCTGTTACAAATTCATGTACAAATCTTTCTGTCCCCAGCTTTCGTCCTTTCTCATGCATCCAATTCGAACTCATAGGAGATGGCCCTATGTTTGTATATTATGGTTATGCTTTAGTATGGATTGTAAGGAAATTACTTTTAGGTCTTTTACTTAGACCACAAGTCCTTACTTTTTCATAAATTGTGGTCATTATAGGAATCTCGTTTTCATAGGATACATGCTATCTTTTAATCATATAAGGTTTCCTAAAGAGATATATTTCATAACAAACTCTACCTTGATGGATGGTTGAGATTAAAACTAATGGAATCATAATTGGAATATACTTGGTCCTCTCTCCACTTATAAAAAGAGTCTTTCCTCCATCAGAAAGATTCATTTACAAAATTCAACACATTAAGGCTTATAGGCAAGGAGAGAGAAACTGAAGTTATTCCCTAAAGTTTTCTTGGGCGGATCTCAACATCAACATCAGACAACAAGATCGGAAAGCTCTCTACATCAAGATGTCTGGAAGTAATCTTTAATTAAATCCTTCACGTGATAATCATGTTGTTCTCGATCTTAGGGTTCATGTTAATTATAGGCTAACATGTCAATCCACCAAGTATTAGAAGAAACATAAGTAAGATGTGATTCGAAAAGACTTACGAAACCCAAAGGGTTACCTTTCTTTTCGAACCATTCTTACGTTTAATGCAGTCTGCCTAAAATGTCCAGGTTTCTTGCAAAATTTGCATAAGTTTTCCTTCTTTTTCTTCTTGGGGTTCTGAATGGCCTCATTAGATTTGGGTGGTGCCCTTTTCTGGCCTGAATTTTTCTTTCTCCCATTTTTGTTTCCAGCTCCTTGAACGAGATGAGCTACTTTAATACCTTGTTGATTCAGCCTGGCCTCCTCTTGAACCAGTTTGTTGGCCAATTCATTCACTGTCCACTTTTCCGTAATAGTGTTGTAGTGAATTTGGAAAGGCCCGTACTGAGGAGGTAAACTGTTTAGGATAAATTAGACGAGAAAAGCCTCATCCACGGATATGGATAGTCCCAAATTCTTTAGTTTAGCAGCAAGGTTGGTCATCTCAATGACATGCTCATGCATTGAGCGAGTGCCATCAAATTCATGGTTGTAAGATCTGCCATTAGTTTCCCAGCAAGGGATTTGTCTGCAGTCTTAAACCTATCTTCAATGGCTTTCATAAAGTCCTTAGCATTCTCAGGTGTAGGAAGAGATGTTTTGATGTTGGTATCAATAGTCATTCGCAAAAAACATAGTGCTTAGTCTGTCAGACCTCTCCCAAGCATTAAAGAGGGTCTTTTCCTCAGCGTTACTTGTTGCAGTGAGTGGAGGTGGCTTATCTTTACGAAGAGCCATATCCAGTTCAAGTACCCCCAATGTGAACTCAACTTGCTCTTTCCATTCGGAGAAGTTGGTTCCATTGAGCTTAGTGACAGAAGTAGCATGCGAATTCAGATTAGTGGGTACAATAACTGCAATAGAGATATAACAATAAGGCTTTAATTAAAATAAGACAACACATGCATAATATATGAATATATATGACAAAAGAAATTTAGGTGCTCCTGTGGGTAGTCACCATAATTTCTACACATTATACTATCTAAGGTCACCATATTCAAGGTGGTGTAAATGAGTGATGTTACTTTTAATTAGAATAAGTAAGATATCTATGGATATCTTTGCTCCATGTATGAACAAACACTCCTTAATTATTATTCAAACGTATGAATATAATCCGCCTGTGGGCGACTAAATTCTTCATACTCTTGAACAATGGGAAAAGTAAACATCATGATGGTACTATTAAGGCCAAATATCAGTATTTAATTGTTAGGGTCACTGTGGGAGACCTAACCTTAAGCATACAACTTTGGTGATCAAAATTAGTTTAATATGAATAGATAACATTATATATTGCATGTAGACATAATTGATCATTCGTTATATGAAAAATACTGATAAAGATGGCTGAGCCCCGGAGGGCAGTCCTCCGGCTCTTTGAGTTGGGTTATTCACAAAATAATCTGCACCATATAAAGCTATTAAAGCCTAAAGCTTTGAAACTAATGACTACAATCATTTCATGGGAATTATTTCAGGCCTGTTACAAATTCATGTACAAATCTTTCTGTCCCCAGCTTTCGTCCTTTCTCATGCATCCAATTCGAACTCATAGGAGATGGCCCTACGTTTTGTATATTATGGTTATGCTTTAGTATGGATGTCTCTCATGGACTCTACATGCGGACAGCTTCCTTTTAAGCCTCACTTAATTTACCAAAAAAAAAAAAAAAAGGCCCTCAACTAGGGCAACACCACTCATGGAAGAAGTCAGGGATCAAAAAATCTAGAGGGAGTTACATGTGTGCAAGATTTCAACCCCGTCAGATCATCCTATAAGTATCCCTTAGTTCAATGCCCTCAAATTAATGGTTTTGAACGGCTTTATTTTTTTGGAACTTCAGTTCAGTGGATGTCACGTCCCCAAAATACAACCAAGGGATAACGTGAAAAATAAGAATAAATATTTAATTTTCAATGTTTAATGCAACACAAGCTCCCAAATATGGACCCACAAAATTTTGAAACACAATGAGTCATAATAAAATATTTGCAGAAGCGTTAAATGAATAGGTATCAATATTTAAAATCAAACCAACACATAACTAGCTGAATATTTAAGGTTAAAGTTTCCAAAATAATTTAAACAAAATAAAATTGGGTTCATTATGAATAGTTTGCTACATAAGTCACTCCCGTGCGTTCTCAGACGGCTTCGTAGCCATCATCGGCACTCCACTCGGGTTCGTTAACTGACTCAAACGCTTGAAATATTTGACCCTCCTCCGTGTCCTCGGCAGGGTAGGGTTCGGTACCTATGCACTAATAAACAAAGTAAACAGCAAGCACGAAAGCATAATTTATAAATAAAACACAAGAACAATGTGAGTAATGACAGGTAATGATTATAAGAGAATAACAATATAACAATGACGAAAAGAACGTATAACCTAAATCCAATCTACACAATAGGACAATACAATAATCACATAGAAGCAATGCCACTGCTTTGGGTGGTCAGCCCTAACTATCTCAATCACTTCGGTGGTCATAGACCGATCAATAATCCGGAATACTGGTCAATCAATCAATTCGGATATTACAGTGTCCGCACACATCGGTGATCAGCCGTCCAATTACAACTGCAGTCGTTCAATTATGACCCAATCGCTTGTACATATATATATATAAATATCATAATAAAAAAAACTTAGTGATTTGTAAAGCTCTGACATAGAAATCTAAGTCAAAGTGAATGGCTGGCTGTACAACAATCCACAATCAATATCGATAAATCATTCGAATAAATCTCTACAATTTCTCAATCGCTTGCCAAGCCACATCACGGTCTATATATATCCAATCAATATATGGTATGCAGTTAATAGACCAACATCAATCCCAATCATGTATGCAAACCCGAAGGTCAAAGAATAACCACAAGTCAATCCTAAAGTCAAACATAAGGTCTCGTACCCAACAACCACACGAATCTCTAAATAGATAAAAGATCAACACATCCCTTCTCAATCAATGGTGCATAGACCCAATTAAGGGTTTTCCAATAAAGATAGGTTAAGCTTGAATCTATTAAGATTTCTCCGAGGTCATGCGAAGTACTAAACTCCACATTAGTAATATACCATGTGCCTAGACGGTATTTACTCAGGTCCAAAGATCAAATTAATAAAATATAAACATATAATATTAACCCATTAAAAATCAAAGATACCATTCAAAATTAATTTGTGAATAATAATAAGAAATAACAATCTTAGTTTATAATTTTAGAAAACCCTGGGATTTCACCTATAACATTTTTCAAACTCAATTCCCTATAAAATAAGCCAAGGGGTCTAATTTAGTTTTATAGAACAACCAGGGTCTTCATTCTTAATATCTAAAAACTAATGGGTCAAAGTACTACTCGAACAGTTCTTTATAAGGTCACATGGGATTCTACATCCCATGACATCATCAGGTTATAAAGTCATCACCAATTCACCATCTCTGCCCTTTATTCCTTCACATCACATGAGAGGTCAACAGGTCATCACCATCTCTTCCCTCTTTTATTCCCATATGCTACAGGTCCTAGCCTTCTTCACAGAACCGAGTTCTATAACCAAGCGTCAACGCCAACAAATCTGGGACATTCGGATAGTGGGTCCCACTGATCAAGAGCCAAGATCAGCCCCCACCAACAAGGTCGCCCCGGGCCCCACAACAATATCTATGGTCCTGATTACCATCGGTGGCCCACCTGGGCCCCATAGTCTAAAAAAAATGAAAATCCCTCATTCTTGTTCACTATCATCATGCCCCCTTTTGGTCTTTGGATGGTGGACCAAACGGGGCCCACGTCACACGAGTCCACATTTCTAATGTCGCCCCACCCTGTACGGCTAGATGAACGGATCAGATCTGTGATCGGATCAACTAGTGGGTCTCACAACCACCTGATGCTCAAACTGAATCTTCCCCTAAAACACGTCCTCCTCCTGATCAAGTCACTAAATAATGGGCCAGGGGTGCTTACTGCCTATGGGACCAACTCCTTTAGAGTCGCCTGTGGGTCCCCTTCCGGATCCACGGATCGGATCTAACATCGGAGCCACACCCGGGTTCCATGGTCCAATCAAGCCTCACGGTTTGCGTCCGGGAATCCTATGACAGGTCCGGTCTCCACCAAGGATGAAAATCGCGGTAGCGGCTGGCGTAGCTGCCCGCCGCCAAACCGCTACGAAGCGGGCTATACGTAGCGTAGCGGGGATACGTAGCGGTGTAGCGGTGTGATTTGAAAAAATTGCCCAAAAAAATCTGAAAAAAATCCAGAAAATTATAAAATGAAAGAATATGTGATTCTTTGCAAAAGTAAGAAAATGGGGCGTAGCGGTGCCCTCAATATATAAAGTCCTGTATCGCTGTATAAATAGAAGATAATAGTAATGATTAGTTTTTTCATATGTATTAATGTTTCTTAGTCATACTAATTTAGAAAGTAATGGAAAGCTCATAAAAAATTAAAAAAAAAAAAACTAGAATATGAAATAAAGGCATAAGACTTAAGAGTTAGGTCATTACTCATTAATAAACATTGAACAATTAAATATCAATACTTTAGCATTCAAGGTTCAAATTCAATTAAGTGAATGAACTATGAAGTGATCAACAATCAACATCAATTTAGAAATGACAGAGTAGAGAGTTAGTGAATGAAATAGGAATACCTTAGTCACCAGTACAATGACGGTTCTTTATAAAATAATTTAATTAAGACCGGTTTGAAATCTAGTAGTAATAGGTAACTATATCTTTACTACTATACAATTTCAAACATAATTAAACAAGTTTAATATCTTATCTAGCAAGTTATGATAATAATAGACATCCAAGCACAAAAATGGAACCAGCAAAAGAGTCTTAGCTATTATGGTCAAGTAGGATCCTTTCGTCTTCTTGAATAACACTTCTCTAAAACATACGCTTCGCGGAGGGGGTCTGGGGGTATCCCCCGGCGGGGGTCGAGCGTAGCGGCCGATATTTTTATCCATGGTCTCCACTGGTTTATATGGTGGTTCGACAGTAATGCTGAGGACATAAGAAAATCAAAGTCATAATCTCTAATTCCGATTTCTATTATTAAAACATCAAAACAAGGGCATCGAAGGGCTTCTACATGCATCCAAACACGAATCAACGAGGAACACAAATATTAAATCTATAAATTATGGTTACGTACTTGCCTAAGATTAGCGGTTAATGGAGACGGTCTAGAATCTTTATTGTCAAAGCCCAAGGTGCTATCCCAGAGAAAAATTGGAAGAGAGATAATTGTGTGTGAGAATAAAAGAGTATGGTGTATAAATAGGAAATAGGAATAGGAATTGTAATCTGACTTAAAGTCTAAAAATAATAGAGTTTGTTTTTTTAAAAAGATAAGAGTTTGGATTAGAAAAGAATTATACCCACTAACTGGGCCCAGGTTAACTATGGGTCAAGACAAGCCTAACTCACCAAACTTAAGTCTAGCGCGGTCCCCACTTATACTAATCGTATATTTAACTAAAATACAATCCATTACATAATAATAATATAATATAATATATATATTAAAATATATCAAAACGTCACAATGGAATTAACAGTTGCTATGAGATTTGGGTTTGTGTCAATTCATGGGGATAGTGAGTGTGAGGAGATTAATTAGAATAATAATAGGGATGGAGTACCAAGTGCTTTGAGGGGATAAAAAAAAAAAAGGATCTACACGATGTCTCTCATAAGATCAATATGCCCTAATTCTTGATCGGATTCTACAAGCAAAAGGCCCTCCTTTGGAAAGCTGCTTCTTTTCCTCTTTCTCCCTCTTCTTATTTTTTATTCTAAAACTGAATCCAGTTTATGCATGGAGATTGATAAGTCAGGCCCGAATGACCCAACCCATGAGGATGAAGCCCATGTCCAAGCCCAAGAAGAGACCAAGTCAAGGCAGCCACGTTGCTCCGGAAGCAATCCCGCTCCTACCAGGTCCTGCGGAGAAATATCTCACCTGCCTCGTACAGCGCGATGACAGTTCCACACCTGCCTCCTCCAGCGCGAGGGTAGTTCGAGGGCTCTAAGGACGAACGTTGCTGAAGAGTCGTCCCCATCTGTTAGGGGAGGACTATAAATCAAGGAGCCCCACCAGCACTTGAAGAGGATGGATCTCTCTCTATTCACTTCGACGCTTGTATTCCTCTAGTTTGTAATAATCATTGAGGAAGTAAAACACCACAGGCAATCTCTGCCTTTATGAAGTGGACGTAGGTCATCTTGACCGAACCACTATAATCCCTTCTCTCTCTTCTTTAATTATTGCATTTACTGCATTTATTACTTGACCGGTGGTGTCCGAAACCCAATTTTGGCATCATCAGTTTGGCGCCGTCTGTGGGAAACGAACAAAAGTTCTCATCCTTTTTTCAAAATTATGGTGATCACCACTAGATCGACAAGACGAGCAGAGGGCGAGGGTAATCCTACCCCGAATGCTCCTGCTCCCACTCCTCAGCAGATGTTAGAGACCATGCAACAGCTGGTAACCCAAAACCAGCAGATCTTACAACTCGTGCTGACAAGGCAAGGAGGAGCACAATTTGGAGGAGTACCACAGGGAGCATCACGTCAGGGACTTCCAAGAGCTCCACGCCTGGGAGCTCCCCATCTGGGCACCCATCCTCAGCTGGGCGCGCCAGGGAGCTCCCCATCAAGCTCTCCACGCCCGGGACCTCCCCATCTGGGCGCCCATCCTCAGCTGGGTGCGCCAGGGAGCTCCCTATCAAGCGCTCCACGCCCGGGACCTCCCCATCTGGGCGCCTATCCTCAGCTGGGCGCGCCAGGGAGCTCCCCAACTGGACGCCCATCCTCAGCTGGGCGCGCCAGGGAGCTCCCCATCTGGGCGCCCATCCTCATGGCGGCGCCCAGGGAGTTCCCCAGGGCGCCCATCCTCTCAATGCCGTTGTTGGGCACATTTCTGCTCCAGATACAAGATGACCCCGCAGCAATAAAAGCATCAGCAAGGCCATCCTATGAGTCATTATCAGCCAGGACAACCCTACTCTCAAAGTTGTCCTCGGCATCACCATAGACATCATCAGTTTGGCCGAGGCATGCTCCATGGCGAGAAGCACCTCACCGGGCGCCCATCACCATGGCGCCCAGGGTAGAGGAGCACCTCACTTGAGCGCCCATCATCATGGCGCCCAAGGTCGAGGAGCACATCACCATCGACATCATAAGAGCTGCCACTACAATCATCAAGCCCCCTCAGTCAGCACGAAGCCTAAGAGGGCAATATCTGGGAAAGCAGTTCTCTCATGGACCGCCCCAGTCACTGTCTCCACAAAGGTCTCTCTGAGCATCACCCTCTCACGGGTCTGTACAAGCTCAGCCTCATTGAGCGAAGCCCTCTCGCGGGTCTTCAGAAGCTCAGCCTCATTGAGCGAAGCCCTCTCGCGGGTCTTCAGAAGCTCAGCCTCATTGAGCGAAGCCCTCTCGCGGGTCTTCAGAAGCTCACCTCACCGAGCGAAGCCCTCTCAAGGGTCTTCAGAAGCTCAGTGAGCCCTCTCAAGGGTCTTCAGAAGCTCACCTCACCGAGCGAAGCCCACTCAAGGGTCTTCAGAAGCTCAGTGAGCCCTCTCAAGGGTCTTCAGAAACTCAGCCTCTCTGAGCGAAGCCCTCTCAAGGTCCTTCACAAGCTCAGCCTCTGCCCTGGCTGCCCTCTCTTAAGCTACTAAGAATTCGGTCTCAAGCCTGGTCGCCCTCCCGCGGGCCGCGGAAAGATCAGCCTCGGAAGTTCTTCCAGCTGGCGCAGCCCTCTCCTAGCTGGCACGCCCTCTCCTCAGCTTGAGAAGCTCTCTCATTTCTTCTTCTGGGCGCCCAAAGCATCCCTCGGGCGCCCAGGACTCCCCCGAGCGCCCAGGACTCCCCGGGCGCCCAAGTCCCTCTCTCCCCCTCTCGCCAGGACTACTCCCCGGGCGCCCAGACTCCCCCGGGCGCCCAAGGGCCTCTCCACGCCCAAGGGCCCCACTCCCTCGGGCGCCCAAAGCTTCCGGGCGCCCAGGCCATCTTTCCCGAGCGCCCAAGGACTCTCCCCCAGGCGCCCAGGCCTTTCTCCCCCGGGTGCCCAGGGGCCTCTCCACGCCCCGGACCGGGCGCCCAGACTCCTCCGAGCGCCCAGGGCCTCTCCACGCCCCGGACCGGGCGCCCAGACTCCTCCGGGCGCCCAGACACTCACTCCCTCGGGCGCCCATCACTCCCCGGCGCCCAGGGCGCCCGCAGCTTGGTGGACGCCCACCTCCTCCTCGCCCTGCGCGGCGTCGCCCTCGCCCTGCGTGGCTTTACCCTGCGCAACCTCGCCCAGCGCAGGGACGCCCTCCTCGCCTAGCAGCGCAGGGGCGCCCTCCAGTCTCCTCTACGCCCAGACCCGGGCGACCAAGTCCGCCGGGCGCCCAGGCCATCTCTCCCTGGGCGCCCAGGCTTCTCCGGTTCTGATGCTCGCCCAGACTTGGATTAAAACCGAAAGAGGAAAAAGATTTTGGAGGGAGAAGAGACCTGAATCTACCAATGCCCCCCTTTCAAAAAATTATTTGGGCACGGTGCATTGAGGGGCAAATGATGAGTCAGGCCCGAATGACCCAACCCATGAGGATGAAGCCCAGGTCCAAGCCCAAGAAGAGACCAAGTCAAGGCAGCCACGTTGCTTCGGAAGCAATCCCGCTCCTACCAGGTCCTGCGGAGAAATATCTCACCTGCCTCGTACAGCGCGATGGCAGTTCCACACCTGCCTCCTCCAGCGCGAGGGTAGTTCGAGGGCTCCAAGGACGAACGTTGCTGAAGAGTCGTCCCCATCTGTTAGGGGAGGACTATAAATCAAGGAGCCCCACCAGCACTTGAAGAGGATGGATCTCTCTCTATTCACTTCGACGCTTGTATTCCTCTAGTTTGTAATAATCATTGAGGAAGTAAAACACCACAGGCAATCTCTGCCTTTATGAAGTGGACGTAGGTCATCTTGACCGAACCACTATAATCCCTTCTCTCTCTTCTTTAATTATTGCATTTACTGCATTTATTACTTGACCGGTGGTGTCCGAAACCCAATTTTGGCATCATCAGAGATGATCATGCAAAGAATTCTTTTTCTTCTCCTTCTTCTCATCTCTCTTCTATGTGTTATATGGGCTGGTGTGGGTTAAGGTACTAAAAAAAAAAGTGAACTTTAGCGGCGGAAAAAAGAGCCTTTAGCGGCGGTTTTTTTATGAGCAGTAGTCGCTAAATGTGACTTCCCCACCGCCGAAGGCCATTTTTTCGCTGCTAAAAATCACTTTTTTTATACCCCGTAGTTAGACTCGTTTTTAAAATGGGTTGGGCTGCAACCTATGGGCATTACCATTCGACTCGACTTGTATTACCCGACCCATCCCATTTGCCACCCCTTACGTACCTACATAAGACCAACAAAGAGATATTTATGTAAAAATGGATAATCATTTCGTTCATGGATACAAGTCCTCTAGTTACACATGAAGGTCAATCTCCTCTCTTTTTTTCACATAAATCACGGCAAAAACAATTGGGCACATTTCATAACATGTGAAAAATCCTTGCGGATTCCTCACTGCCCCAGGCAGGAACAGGGATTCATCACTAATGATTTGTATAGCTGAGCATTTCACATTAATATAACATTGTATTGATGCGTATAGCTGAGAAGAATTGGTATCTATGCCTAAATTCTCAAAGATGAGGATTTTCATATCCTATAAGAGGAAGTCAGAGTACTTTGAAATTCCCCATAAATGAGTATTTCCATCAATCCAAATCCTCTAAGATTTATAATTATCAAATGTTGGTTGTCCATAATTACCTTATGAAAAATCTATAAGGAATCCCCAATTATTTAATTGTCAAACGTGACCTAAGACTTTTTTTTTTTTTTCTTCCATTCAATTCTTCACTTTCCTCCTCTTACTTTCATCAGTGACATTGTTTATAATCTGTCCACTAAATTACTTTATTTAACTACTACTTTGTATTATGTGAACATGTGTGGCGTAGATGTGAACTATATATATAAAATCTAGTTATTTATATTCATGCCATTGATACCTAATTTAAAGTTCACTATCCATCGTAGCTTGCTATTTACTTTAACTAGGTTTGATTTATTCATGAGTTCTGTTTTCTGACTCGCCCAAATTTGAGTTGAGATCATCGACTTCAAAAAACGCTATTGTTCGATGTCGCTTCACGTTTGCATGGTTCGCAGATCTGGTTCATGCATTAGTGTATCAAGTTAATAGGAAAAGCCAAACAATGTTGATATATAAAGCTTTTATGTTGAGTTGTAATGGTGTAAGGTTACTCATAGTACTTCTTTTAATTTTGAGATTTCCTCCCAAACAAAATCAGTTTCTGGGAAAAATGCATTTTACAGGGGACTAGAATACACATTCTAATTACTAGACCTTTCAATCCAGTCTGGAAAGATCGGGGCCTGGTCCACCAAAGCCCGCAATACCGAAGACATTTTTGTTCAAAAGCTCGCAATCTTGAGGGCTGAGCTAGGGCAAGACCCATTCTAGTTGGCCTTTTGTCCGGCTAATATAAATTTGTGAGTATCCCTTTCTAAACGAGTTGTTTGTCTCTTACACATGAAATATGTAAATCAATTTTGCATGTGTAGGTTTTTTTTATAGATGCAATTCATTTTATAAAGTTTTTCTACATGCACCATTTTCTCAGTTTTTATACATGTGATTCATTGTTACAATGTTTATTTAACTACATTTAAATGCATAAAATTAATTTTAATAACTATATAAAATAAATATGGATATCCTTCATCTACATGTGTATTCAATTAGTTCCATGTAACCAAATAAGCCCATTTCACAAGGAATTCATATGTATTCCATTTCATGCAAATAAATAAAACCCATTCACCTTCAATTCCATGAAAGCAAACTAGCTGGCCCATTCCTCAATGACTTCCTATGCACTCCAATTCCAACCAGATAAAGAGGCATGTTGTACAATGAGTTACAATGCATTCCAAAACCATGTAAACAAACGGGCCCGGCCCGTTTGAATCAATTACTTCTTGCCCATTTGAATTAACAGTTTCTTATGCATTACAATTCCATGTGAACAAACAGCACATCCAATCAATTAATTACTATGAGTTTTAGTTTCACATGAACAAATAGGCCCATATATAATTCGATGCAAGCAAACAAGTTCATTTGATAATGACTTTCTATGCTTCCAATTTCATGAAAAAATATTGGTCCATTTGATATTAAAGTCATGTGTGCAAACAAACAAGTATATAAGTTTGACAATGAGTTCTCATGTATCTAATTCCATGCAAACAAATACCCATTTGAATATAAAAGTCCCATGCAAACCACCCTATATATCTAGAAGTTGCAATAGGTATGGGCATTTAATTGTTTGAAATTGCTAAAAACTTAGTGGTGTTCATGGACCGTGCTAGCCTGAACCAAAATCCAGCCTAGCCCGCTTTGGTCCGGGCTTAGAGTATTCATTGAGCCCATTTAAAAGATGGGCCGGACTTGAATTGACTGGTAGAAAGCCCATGCCCGGCCCGACTATAAAGTAATTGTGAGGAAAAAGGACGAGGTGGGACTTGAACACATGACATCTCATTGAAGGATAAGCACCAAATCTGTTGAGATAAAAACGAAGGAAAACCCTTAATTGTTTCATTTTAATGTTAAGTCGGGCTTCTTTACCAAAGAGAAAAAAACTCGGGCTGGGCTCAGGCTCAATATGCTTCAGTTGGGACCGGCTCGGGCCAGCAACTTATGGCCCGATCCGGACTAGCACTGGGCCTGGATCTTCCTCAGCCTGGCCCATGAACACTCCTATAAAAAGTTGGATGTTTTTTGTTAAATTATCACACGTGACCTTTTATCAACAAAATCTTTGTTTGTTTGTTTTGTGTTTTTTTGGTAACAAACAAAATCTTTGTTTGGAGAGCCCATTTGAGGCTCCTAGGCCTAAGTTTCAAAGGCTAGCTCCATGATTTTATAACATACTGAAATTACCAATAACAAATTACATTTATTAGAATTAAATTGACACCCCGATACGTAACAAAGGGTATATAAAAAGAATTTTCTTCTCTTCTGGCCCTAGCCCTGGCTCTTGAGTGTAAGTAAGTAAGGTAAGGGCCCAACTAGTATAAATCTGCTAAGGGCTTTGGCCCGGCCTAGCCCAACCCATATATACATCTGAGAGTAGGTTAAGGGCAGAAACTTACCTGACCCTGGCTTGTTCCATTGACAACCCTAATTCTACTGCAGGTAATTAATATTTAGAAAAGAAGAACTATGAGTCCCAAATGAGTAAAAGCATTTTGATCCAATTCTCCAATCAACAGCTAGTTTGCCATCAATTGGCAAGGTCCACTATATATAGTTTGTCCAATAAGGATGAGATTTTAATTAGAAATAACCTCGCTCACTCGATTTGATATTTACTATAGGGACCAATCTTAGGTTATACAATATACATGGACCCTTCAGTTCGTCAAGGCCTAGCCAAGCCCATTGATAATGATGAGTGTGGAGACCTTTTCATCAAAAGGAAATTTATTTTTTTGTCAAATAATGTTTAGATGTGAAACTCGGTCAAGCTTTGGATTATGGTTTAAAATCGCGGTATCGGTCACGGTATCGGCTGGGACAAAAACCGATATGATATCGGTATCAGTCGCGGTTATTGGTCCGTTGCGGTCATCTCGGTGTAAACTTTTTTTTTAATCCAAAAGAATTCGCAAAAATATCCAAAAATTTTAGAATATTATAAAATGCTGAAAAATAATATTTTTTCCATCAGTAACAACAATAAATTAAAATATTAATCACCTTAAGTTATAAATCCTATATGTGTCACAGTTCGCCGTCTTCTCCAGTATTTCATATAATGCAACTATTATTTTGGCTCATGGTCAATTTATTTGTGTAAAATATAAGAAAATAAAAATAACATAACAATTATCTATACACTATTAATAAGCTATTAGTATTTACTTTTTAGTATCATAAATACTCTAACAAATTTTTTTTAATTAGAAGATTTTAAAAAAAAATCATTTTTCTACATCCAAAATCATGTTTATAAGTAGATCTAGCATGAAAGTGTGTAGATCTAATTCAATAATACAACACAAACGCAAAAAAATGACATGCCAATGATATTTTCATTCATTTATATGCGTTATCTAAAATTAAAAAATAAAAAACACATAATAGTAAAAATAAGGGAGTTAAGTTGATTTTCTCTTACTAAATAAAATGATTTCTTTAAGAAATAATGTTGGAATTTGGAAATATGTAAGAGAATAAGTTATGGAGACATAATTGCTCTAAGGAGATGAGAGGAGAGAAGAAGAAAATGGGGGAATAGGAAAAAAGTTTTTTAAAAAATTAGGGTTTTTGACCATACATTACTCCATCTCGGCCGATATTTTGGGGAGATTGGCCGTTGTTTTCAATGTCGTTTTTTTTTTTTTTTTTTACTTGGGCTACATCAGTCACAAGTTTAATTTCTAACTTTGCATCTGTCATCTATGGACCTATCCAGTCTTTGTGAGCAATGTGGATGCATATCTGGGTCTCATTTCTTATCATTTACATCTTCCTCTTTCTTTGTTTCTCACATCACTTCCTGTCCTTTACTTCACTTTTTCTCTGTTTTATGTCATTATCTATTCTCTACTTCTTACTATATTATCTCTTCCTTATTTTATTTCTAAGCTTACCTCATGTGAAGCATCCATAAGTATATTTTTTTATTGACCTCTTTTATAGACTCTCAAATGAGGTTTTATTGTAATATTCCTTTTTTCAGTTGACATGTATCTTTCTAAGCAGGAGTTATTTTCTAGTATATTGATCAAATGAAAATTGAAAACCACTTCAAATCTGTCTGTTGGATCATATGTCCGTTTAAGAGTCAACACAACTTGGATTACTTTTATTTTTTTAAGAGCCTATGTTTGACTAATCTATTTTGGGCCCATTGATCCTTTTTTTTTTTTCCCTTCCAATCCAAATTCAGAGCCAAATCTTCACAAGGTTTTAGATAGCAGAAATTGATACATGAATATCAGTATTTCGGCTCTCGGATATGGAATCGATGCAATATCTGCACCCCATATGTGTCATATTAGTCACTCTGAATTAGCTGATACATAACGGTTTTCTGCCTATCATATCAATAGGATTCCCCGGATCCAGTGAGGTTTTATTTCGTTGTCATTGTGAGTGGACCAACCACCGTCCGCTACGTCGTAAGATCCATAGAGAAACCATCTTATAAAAAAAAAAAAAAAAGCAATCCCGATAGTACACACCATGGATCCATATTCCTAATTGGATCTGACCAATTTACATCTCTAGTGGGTCACATGACCTGAAGTCAGCTTTGTAGTAAAATCATTTAGCAATAGCCCTCTGCTTGAAGCCTTTAATTTTGGAGCAAGAAGAGGACAATCTGAATAGCTTCAAGTGTAA
This sequence comes from Litsea cubeba, assembly GCA_012931725.1. Taxonomy (NCBI): domain Eukaryota; kingdom Viridiplantae; phylum Streptophyta; class Magnoliopsida; order Laurales; family Lauraceae; genus Litsea; species Litsea cubeba. Next base: position 130,618,342 of record CM022944.1, read on the forward strand.
ACAATGAATCCCTGAGTACAGTGGAATGGATGATTGTAAATTCCCAACTTTGGATCTGAAAGGCAGTAAATTTTATAATGTTGTCTGAACATTTTGGCTTCATTGAACTTCTGTCCTAGTCAATAAAGACATTGTTTTCTTGGAAAACAAAAGCCCCTCAAAGTAAAGACAAGAACAAGAGATCACCAGGTTTCAAACCACTGATCAGCTCAGGGTTCATATCCATACTGTCTTTTGTACAAGTGCATTAATACTTATTTAAGGCCCTATTATTTTACTTGGTGGGTGAAATCAAATCACACCAATACATCAAACATTTGTAAACACATGTTAGTCATATTGATAGATATAAAAAACTTTTGGGTGATTCTATTGGCACCCCCCTTATTGCTGCCCCCCCCCCCCCCCCCCCCCCCCCCCCCCCCCTAGCTGTTCATATGGGGGAGGGGTGCGCGCAGCAATAAGGGGGGTGCCAATAGAATCACCCAAAACTTTTTGCCTCCCTGGAGACATGGGATTCAATCCAATACTTTAAATAATGATGTAACTGTAAACAGCTGAGTGAGCTGACCCAGTGTCCACATGGATTGTTTTATTGTAGTTTAAACAGCTTCAATAATGGTATGTTACAATTAGGTGATTGGAGCATTACTCTTATCACATGGGCAAGGTAGAATCTCATAAGCTTGAGCTGGCTGAAAAGTTGCACCATGTGACGCTTGAATTCGGTAGTTTTAAATTTTAATCAATCACTGGGCCCATCATGTGTAGCTCTGTTCTTGGTGACTTGTAAATAGACAATGTAAGATGATGGTCCATGTTAAATGGATAAAAGATGGATGGTTCTGAACTTCTGATGGGATTTTGGCCATCTATATCTGGACCCAACAAAGATCACCAAGATAGGTATATCCAATCTGTGATTTGTGATCTGAGTCACAGCTATTCTGATTCTAGGTGAAGTCTATATCAAGCAAGGATGAAGGTAATTTCTTGGCTTGTGATCAAGGGTGGCAATGGGTTCAATTGGGATGAGTTGAGCATGATGGATAACAGGTATCTGGACAAGCGGAACCTGAACCTAGACTTAGATTTATTTATTGATGAAGTAGAGATTTAGTCAATCTAGACATTATAATTGTTAGCCCAAAACCTAAGACCTTTTGCTTTGCATGGAACTGATTGATTCATAGAGATTCTATTAAATATATTATTAAATGTGGGTCAAATTGAAAAGGCAAAGATGAAGATCCATAAATTGGTCTCCACTTATAACTTAAAATTGGAAGGTGTGTATGGAGCTCGGACCCGACTGAATTATTGATTAGGCCAAAAATGTCAATATAAATCACCAGGAAATCATAAAGGCGAATGCGAATCTAAAATAGCAGGCGATTCGTGTTTGGTATACGGTTCAGATCAAGATTTACGACCCTAATCATGACCCCAAGTATTCATAATCTTAATCCTTATCTTTGACAGATCTTAATACTAATTTGGATTCATCATATCAACGGCTGAAAAATTGGGACCAACGTAGAGTTGGCGGCCCCTTTTGAACTCGTGGGCGTGTTGCCCATGGCCCACGGCCATGGGGGAGTGCGGGCACGTACCTATCGCACTTAATCGACAAACCGCACCCAATACCTTGCATGTGTCATACACCATAACCCTTTTTGTTTCGTCAATTACGATCGTGTAAGGCGTTCACTCGCGAGAAATCCGTGAGGCTGTCAATGGGGCCATTTTAATCTTTATTAAAAACCAGGTATGGCCGGAGGAATTATGAGAATTCTTATCAAAGGATGATTATAAATTATTTAAATACCATTTAATCTATAAGTATTCCTCACCAAAGATTTGTATAGCTAGGAATTTTGTATTTAGATTGCGCACATGAATATAGAGTAGCCGAGAAAAGGTGAATTCGAAGGCCTAAAAAATGAAGATTTTTGTTTAAGGGAAAAAAGCAATATATCTACTGTAGTTTGGTCTTTTTGCAGAGTACCCCCTATTTTTTGGACTAAATCTACTTGTAGTTCTAATTAACATACAAATACAAACAGCCATGACGGAGTATAAGAAATGGCGAATTTACCCCTCCATATATAAGATGTCTATTCACAATTTTTTGTTCATTTTTTCCTTTCTCGCTTGCGGCTAGGGTTCTTCTTCGCCTCCCATCATCATCACCAAGGAAAGCCCAAATGCACTGGTAGCCACGTCTTGGAAATCATTAGAGAGGATCTCGAGTCTGAAGAGCTCAAGCAAGAAGAAGATGATATTGAGTCAATGATAAAGAAATTAGGCATTAATGTTGATGCTGAGGCTGAAGAAGTGAGTGCATGTCCGGCTCTCCCCGCGGGAAGGAGCTAACCAGTTGACCGAAGCAAATAGCATACATTCGAACCCGATGAGCCCTAAACCAGATTCAACCTTGGAAGGACTCATTATTCAATTGAACTTGCCTCTCACCCTTACTTGGCGATGGGGGCTCATTAGCCAGAACCAAGAAAAAACCTTCCTTCCCCATGCAACGGGGCCATCGATCAAGGAGGTTGAAAGATTCAAGCCTTTTTTTTTTTTGGATGGGACAATGGAGTGGGTCTCACCACACGATCGGTTTAGATCAACGGACATGAAGCCTTTTTCTTTCTCTTCTTCTTCTCTCCCTTTCCTTATTGCCTCCACCCTTTCTTCTCCAACCCTCCTCTCTCCCCTGTTCTACCCTATCGCTCTCTGCCCACTCTCCCTTTCTATGATTCTCCTGCTCCGCTGCCGTTTCACCCTACGCCCACGCACAGCCATGCTGCCCCCACCCTCTCCTCCCTCTTCTTCACTCTTTCCCCCTTTTTGTTTGTAGCACTACTTGGCGCTCTCCCTATGCTCTCTGCTCTCGCCTCTCTCTCATTCTCACTCTCTCCCGTCTCCTCCTCCTCTCTCCCCAAGCCGCCTGCTGCAGCGCCCACTTGGCACTGCCTGCGCCTCCCCATTCTCCCATCAACTCCCCCTTTCTTCTTTCTTCTCTCCCTCTCTTCTTCCCATTTCCTTGCACTGCACACCCTTCTTTATTTTCTCTTTATTTCTCTTCTTTCTCTCCCTCCTCCTTCTTCTTCACCCATTGCGCCCATACCCACCTGCATGCCCTATCTTTTTTTTTCTTTTTTCTTTCTTTCTCTTCCTCCTCCTTGGAAAGGGGGAAATGAGAAAAAAAAATAGCGGCCTGAGTTTTTTTCTCCCCACGGACAAATTAGTCTTTTTGGGCCACTAATTTCCCGCCGGTATGCACCAAATGCCATTTATACGACCTATGACATTAATACTAGCAAAATCCGTTCACTTTGCAAGTCAAATAAAACTATAAGTAGGTTTAGTCAGAAATACCAAAATATAGAGGGTACTCTGTAAAATGGTCAAAGTCTAAGTAGGTATACTGCTTTTTTCTCTTTATTAATTTACAATTGTCAAATATGCATTTTTCATAATTTTATAAAAGCAAAAATCTTTTAAATGTGAAAGACTTGATTTGACACTAACTCATAAATTATCACCACTTACAATTTAGTTGAAAATGCCTAGAAATAAATTGACTTAGACATTTCAAATATAAGGTATTTTCTCGAATGGGAGTCCCCCATATTGTGTGTGTGATTTTTGGCCCTCCACTCTAAAAGACATATTACCTATCTTTCTTTTCATATAGAATTCAACCGGATTTTGTTCCAACAAGAGTCAATTCAACAGACACTGATACTGGAGAGAAAAAAACATTACAAACAGGGCCGTCTCAAGACAATATGTGGCCCCAGGCAAAAGTAATATAAACGATGGCCCCCTAACTTCTATGTGTGACGTGAGAAAACCCTCATCCCAAAAGAGCACGCGCAGTCCAAATATCCAATCTAAACAGAAAATGCAGCCCTCAATTTAAATCATTCTGCTAATGAAATAACCGAAAAGAGCATAAAATCATTAATGGTGATGACAAAAACTGCTGAATTATCAGAGTAATGGTTAACAATGAGAGGTCAAGAGTTATCCATATACAATTCTTTTAGGGGTTGTTTGGTTGAGAGCATTTACGTATGTAAATAACTCATATGTGAATTATTTATACACCTTCATGTTTAATTAAGGTCCTTTATGCATCACGTGTGAAATTTTGATGTGTAAAAAGGTATTATTTTCGTACTCAGATTTTATTTTCACATGTGAGGGGATGGTAGAATGAATCGCATATGATTTGCACATGAAATAAAACCACATCAAACGGCGGACGGTGCAGAACAAGTGACGTTCCGTCACAACAGTGCATGGGTTCGAAACCCATCTTCCTTTTTTTTCATTTTTTTTTATTACGCATATCAGCATATGTGGTTTTCGTTGGCAAACATGCCCTGTTTTCATTTTCTTTTTTTTTTTTGGAAAGAACTCTATTATCATGTTAATGTTACCAATCCAACAGGCCTTTAGACATTAGATTATGATTTTTGGGAATGTGTTTTTATTTAATTAATTATGTTTAATTGCAAATTAAGCATGATTAGTTGTTAATTATTGTTGATTAATGTGTTAGATTAATTATATGATAAGATAATATGAATTTATTGGTATCAATGAATTTATGGAATTGTGTTGGACATTTCTTATTTTGGAGCCATATTGATTTGAAATGCCATTTTATGAAAAAAAGAGTATTTTCTATAAAAAAAAAGGACTTATTTGTATTCTGATTTTATGAAAATTTTCCAATGATGGAATTTTTCATTGATTTCAGTTTTCATTAGAAAACGGGTCAAATTGTGATCAATTTTCTCTTCTAGCTCGGGTTCATTTGAATTCATTACAGATGATTCCCGGTGAGATTTGATACCTTTAAAAACGGACTTATTTTAGAATAGTAACCTTAGTGTGCTTCTGTTTCATTTATCTTCTCTGGTTCTGGTTTTGGAGTTTGGGAATTGAGATTCGACTTTGGAAGTGGGGACTGGGAAGAAAACCCAATCAAGCCACCTAGGCCTACAAAATTGGGAGGCCCCCTCATGGTGAGGCCCCCCACCACTTGCTTCACCTGCCTATATGGTGAGCCGGCCCATTTACAAATAATTGTTAGGAAAAAAAAAAAAAAAAGAAGTCTTCATAGAGCCGCACGAATTACCCCGGTGTCAAAGCTCAGAAGATCTTTGACTGTGCGTGATTCTTGCCTTGCCAACTCAGCTCCGTCACCATTTCTCATTTCTAACCCTTTACTCGCAAGGGACAAATCTAATCTAGTCTAATGTGCGTCTTGCACCATTTCTGAGTGTGCATATCAAATTTAGATCTTCTGGGCTACAACTTAAAAATCCATGACTGGGCCTCACCTTTGAAATTTAAGCAGCTGGATTCGGCTATCTTATCTTGCACAGGGTTGAAATGCATATAAATCTAAGCAGCTGGATTCGGCTGTCTTATCTTGGACAGGGTTGAAATGCATATAAATCTGAGCATGATGGCTTTAGCTTATTTTTAATATGATCATTTTATGGTGGGCCAAATTATAATTATGGATAAATTTTGAATTTTTGACTGGTTTTTTCTTATATACGGTGAGCCCGTTGATGAGTAGATTTGGATTTAAATTGGGGTTGGATTTTGGCTAATTATTAGTTTGATGGAGTAGGGTGCATCTCCCTTGCTAAAATAATGGGTGGGGGGCCACCTTTGGAAAATCGAAACCCGCACTGCAGGTACTGACCATATTATATTGATCAACATATAAATTATTACTATATTAGTAAGATATGGCCACTGTTGATTGAATTGCATTTTTTTTTTTCGTTCTTATGGAGCAAGTGAAAGTGTAAAATCTATTGATGATTGATCTAATAGTTGGTCCACTGACATTCACATATGAGTATTTAGATGCAGAGTTTATAATGAGTGTTGCTATTGGTAAGTTGTTAGATTTTTAGAAAAGGTGGGCCCCAACCGTTTGTTGAGCAGTGGAGTTGCATCATACTACATCAAAGCTCTCTACAATCATCTCCGACCTCTTCAGATTGGACAAAACGCCCCTGGCACATTCTTTGGGCACTTCACCTTCCTTCCAAACAGAAAATTTTTCTTTGAAATACTTGCAAAATCGCCTCCCAACTAGAGAGCGCCTGCACAGAATTTTCCCGGATATTAACCCTACTTGTGTTCTATGCCACCAAGACAGAGAAACATCCAACCACCTCCTCCTATCTGCACTGCTTCTTCTACCCTCCGTCAAGTTCTTCAAGACCCGCCTGCAGATCAATTTCCCCACGGAGACGGTCACACTCTGGATATGGACCCCAACATAACGATATCTTCAGATGATAACCTGGGTTCTGGTGGTATCTCTGGAAGGCTAGGAACACAATGATCTTCAAATCTGAGCCACTCCATCCCCCTTCATCTTGAGGAAAGCCACCAAGGCCATGTATGAATGGAACATGGCCCATAAGCTCCTTAGGATCATAACAACAAAAAGTTGCCCCCGGACCAATGGACGCCTCCCCCTCCGGCCATCCATAAATTAAACATTGACGGGTCCTATAATCATGCCAATGCTACTGCTGGAAATGGGGGATCCTTCGTAATCACCACGAAAATCTCATCCAGGCCTTGGCTTCAGCCACTGTAGTTAGATCTCCCCTGGAGGCGGAACTTCAAGCTCTTCTCAGAGGCATCCAGTTGTGTGGTGTAACTGATGTTATTATTGAAGGAGACTCCTTCATTATTTGGAACTCCTTAAACTCGAATGAAGGATACCAATGGAACCCTCAGTGAAACTCTGGAGGCAAATTCAAAATAACCTACATAAATTGCCTAAATGGAAGGCCACCCTCATCCGAAGATTTGCTAACAGGTGGCAGACAACCTTGCAAAATTGGGCCTTTCGATGGAAATGGTCTTCACTTCTTCCTTACCCATTTACATCTGGAACATTTATTCCCTTGAATTATCTGTGCAGGATATGCAGAGAGGGAGTAATACGCCACAAGTTAAGGAGCATCAAATTTTGGAGGCAGGAAAATGATGATATCTCCTTTTACCTTTTGATCATAATGATTGTATTTTGGTTTCAATGGTTTGGATGCCTTGGTTGTTTCAATGTTGTATTTTGAATTCTTGTCCCTCTTAATATAAAGCTTAAGTATTAGCAAAAAAAAAAAAAAACTAGATTTTGGGGATGAATAGTTTGTTACCCTAGTAGTTCTATCCCATTTGGTTTCACAAATACTCAAGTACAATCTCATATTTTGGAAACTAAAACTGTCAAAAATACCTAAGGCTGGATTCAAACATTTAGTTTTTTAATTTCTTAATTAACTAAATAGGCTTGACTATAAACAAGTCTGCTAAGCTTGGGTCCAGTTTTCCTGTTACTTTCAGTGACTGTACATGGGTCATCATTCTCACCTTGTTAGGTATATTTTAATCGATATCATTTGGAGTTTAGAGTTTATGATTGGTGTTTAGTGTGGGTTTAGAGTTTAGAATTTACAGTGTGGGGTTTTTCTCACCGTAAATTTAAAACCTTTAACATAAATGACTAAACTAAGTTCAACATGTCTTGACAACTTTTAAAGGGAAGCATATGGTTAACCACTCAGTCTCAAATAATATAAGGAGTTAATAGATTAATTACAACACACCTGCCTAATTAATTGTTAGTTTTCTCATTCATTGGAATGAAGTTAATAAGACTTAATTTGTTTCTATGTCAAAAGTTAACTTTATTACCTGGTAGTGTTACAACTGATGGGCTTCTTTTATAATCATTAACTTAATACTCCTAATATGCCGGCTATAAAATTCTAAGGCTCAAAATTTTCATCCACATGCAGCCCACTTTCAAATATTACCATTTAACTTCACATTAGCTGACAAAAACAATAAAAAGACAAAATGAAAAAAGAAAGGAGGAACTTCGAAACTGAGCACAATTCTTTCGCATACACTGCGGTCGATCATTTTCATCCTATTGGGCTTTCCAAAGTATTCCATGAAACTATAATTATTTGATCACGAGAGATATTGCTTTAAAGGTTTCAACTCAAT